>JACEFZ010021123.1:620000-657500 GCA_014155875.1 Cepaea nemoralis | reverse complement strand
GAAACCAACAGCCACCGAACCAACAGTCTTTCAAGCAACAATTCACAAGAAAGGAGAGAAACCAACAGTCACTCAAACAACAATTCATAAGAAATTACACAAACCAACTGTCTGTCACAATACATTATTAAAACCAAACAACAATTCACCAGAAATGATGGAAACCAACAGTTTCTCAACCAACAATTCACCAGAAATGACAGAAGCCAACAGTCTCTCAACCAAAAATTCACCAGAAATGACACAAACAATCTCTCAATACAAGGATACCCAGATCAACCGTGGCCCCCATGTTGTCGATGTTGGAGATGAAGACATACTTCTTGCCTTCACTGATAAATTTATCCAACAGCCCAGAGTTGTACAGGGAGTTGTAGACATCACCATGGCCTGGAGGAAACCACCTGCGTAAAGAATGTGTAACTTCTGCAACAATACATGCAATGACAAGAAACACTACACAATATTACAAATGTATATTTGTCAGTTTTTTTTCCTTCTAAATTTTCACTCAAAATGTGCTTATTATTAACTCTTTCAGGACACTCAGGTGTTCACACATTTACTGCAGGTATTTTATTTCCCTTGCAGATTTCATTTACTGTTAAAGTATGAATCAAATTAGTGGACTGTGGTAAAGTCGCGGAAATGTAAACAATATAAAAATAACACTAAGTAATGAAGCTTTACAGAACACCATTATGGAAAACATAGGACGTTGCAGCGACTAGCCTTCATCAGCAAACAAATACATACACAAAACACAGGATATAATTATGAAGAAGACACTACAGTGACTATATTAACTCTTTCTCTGCCAAGGGTCCATACATCGCCACAATTTACCATCAGCCGCGCCCACGGGCCCATACATCGTCACATTGTAAACAGTGGTTTATTTGATACATTTCTTCTATCTTCCACAATTTTAAGTGACATTAAATTGAAAATTCAGAAACCCGGAACACTTCCCTTTCGGCATTGTAAGGTCAAAGGTTTTCATCCATTGATTTCTGTGAGTTTTTTTAGTTTTAAACTAGTGTTATCCCTTTACAGGGCAGAGCGGCCGTTAGCGGCCGATCGCTTAAACGAGCGGATCGGCCGATTACGTCCGATACTATTATGCATTGTAAAAACGTGATCTCTCGGCTTTCCGACACTTTCGATGGCTACTTTCGCCGATAGCTTGACAACGTGGCCGCCATTTGTAAACGCGTTACTTTGAATTTGAACGGACTTTTACAGACTTTTTTGGATAGTTTTCGGGACTTTTACGCTGTTTTTCAAAACGGATTTCGGCGATTCTTCAAGTGATAGCCGAGATTTCGCTAGGTTCAATTTAAATGACATTAAAGGGCACGAAGTTGACTATTAATCGGAGCTAGATATCAGTGCAAAGCGTTACTTTGCATTAGCAGTCTGAGTCGGACTTTAAAGAAAGTGATTATGATTCTGAAAATGTGTTTGTAAATTGCCGTATAGATGACGGAAAATCACAAACAACATGCTGTATTTCGTAAATATTTGTGTTCATATATGGATTACCAGCAACAATCACGTGAGTAACATATTCTGCATGCTTTTCCCTTCATTGTGTTGTTTATTTAACTAAAATCGGTTGACTAACACCTTATTTGTGATGTTTTTACTAACGCGACCCGAAATTTTACCAAACCTGAAAAAATCTTGCCCGTTTAGGGCTAAACAACGGACAAGCGTCTGCCCTGTAAAGGGTTAATTAGTTTGTTTTGGTTTTTTGAAAATGTCAACACCCTCGAGTACGCGACCTCGTAGAATGACATCAGATCAAGCTAGATATTATATTTATAGTGATTTCAAGGACTTTGTGAAAGATTCTAAAACGGAAACCACGTGTAGTATTCAGTTAGTTAGATTATTTCGTTAGATATTTCGAAACACCACTGAAAGCGAAAGTTCGTCATAAAATGTCATAATATGATGGCACATATCGAATTATGAATGCGCTAATAGGCCACATTTATTTATGCCTCTAAATTTGTTTTGCCTATCACAAAGTATTTAAGGAGTATTTAAATTATTAAATTTAAAAGAATAATAATCATAACTAAATGGAAAATAGTGTTTATGTTCTTCTTCTCAGTACAATCTGAGTGGTGTGTTACTGACATTTTCCATTTTGTGTGAAAATTATGTGCTTCAAATGTTGTTTTAAGTATGTTTTATTGGTGTTGTGGTGCAGTTCTTGTGATATTATTGAACAAAAGTAGTGTGTGTAACAATATTCAGCAAATTTGACTGGATTAGCTGCAGTGGATTATAAATAACGCCTCGGTAAGTGAAATTTTCCAATAATTTTTTACCTTTTTAATTTCAATTGTTATTACTAAACCTCTCATTATTGTCATAATATTTCTAACCTATCAATTAATTATTAACACTGTCATGTTCCTTGTGCAATCCTCTTTAAGTTGATATATAATACAATATATCTGCTACCATTTTAACCATTTTAACAGCATTATTGTGACACATGTTCCAATTTTTTGCCATGAATTTCTGTTTGGTCAGGACCCAATTTTTGCTTGGCACAGAAAAAGTTAAGGCATAAGGATGGGATGAGAAGAATGAACAGATTTAAAAAAAATGAGAACAATGAAGAGAAAATGAAAATAATTTGAAAAAGCAATGAGCTACTTATCTTGGAATCCCAGTTCATTGCATAATATAATGGTGTCATACATGGATATTTGGGGAAATGCAACTGGTGATATTCTACTCCCTCCATATATTTAACTATCTGACTTGCTTTGTAATCCCAAAGTGAGTATTTCTCCTAATTTCATGCCCTGCATGTCGGATAAGCAGCGCTGGTATCCATCCACTAATTTTGAAAGCCACATTTCTGGAGAGATGTGTTTCCTGCATATGTTTATAGGCTGTTGCAGGCAGAAAGATGAACAGGCAAGAGAAAGGTCCTGAAGAGAGATAAAGAGACATAAAGAGACATGTGATAGAGAGAGAGAGAGAGAGAGAGAGAGAGAGAGAGAGAGAGAGAGAGAGAGAGAGAGAGAGAGAGAGAGAGAGAGAGAGAGAGAGAGAGACAGACAGACAGACAGACAGAGAGAGAGAGAGAGAGAGAGACAGACAGACAGACAGAGAGAGAGAGAGAGAGAGAGAGAGAGAGAGAGAGAGAGAGAGAGAGACAGACAGAGAGAGAGAGAGAGAGAGAGAGAGAGAGAGAGAGAGAGAGAGAGAGAGAGAGAGAGAGAGAGAGAGAGAGAGAGAGAGAGAGAGATGAGGAGGAGGAGGAAGAGGAGTAGGAGGACAAAAGAAAAAGAGAGTGACAGCACAGTATAGGCTCAACCTCCAGAAGGAATGACGGTATTTCCCAGTCATATGTAGCTCCAGGTTACTCCAGCCTTAACAAACATTTCTCTGGTTAAAGAAAGGCAACCACGAAGGAAACAGGTCATCCACCTCACAATATCATAACCTAGTATATATAAAAACCGACCTCTGTGGCAGTATCTGCCATGGGGTAACCTTTACCTTCAGCAATCACGTATTGTGCACTTATTCTGATGCCAAGTAACTTTTAGCATGAGGGCAGCCTATTTGAGCCTGTGGCAGCCTAACGTCCACTGCATCTGTGTCCGTCTCCAGTCGTCTTGCCATGCTCGCCACTGGAACCAGATGGACGCAGACGAGAGGGTGAGGTCGACGGAGTTGCGCAACCACTTCCTCACTATAATCCAACCTAAAGCACAAGTCATTCGTTCTTCATCAAATCAAAAGATGCAATGAATGAATGGTCCTCATCATTCGTGATGGACGAACATCCATAGCATGAGGGTTCAGATCATATAATGAACCACCTCAGAAGTCGAGGTGGGTTGGCCTGATGGCCAGGGACACTGGTAATAGGGAAAGCTAATCCACACACAAAGTTCAGTCCAGTGCAGTAGAAGTAGTAGCACGTGTATAAACTATGCTTGCGTTCTAAGCGAGTGAACACACACACACACACAAATATATATAAGGAGCCTGGCACATGTCTATCACATTGTCTATAAAATCATCCCATCATGTTCCCTGCCACGTCACGTAGACTTTCATATCAGGCCACAGATCTCAGCCCTTTATGCTCTGGATCAATTCTACTGATGACACTCCTCCATGCCTTCATCTTAGACCTCCAGCATCATTTCCCTCAGCTTGCCTCTGCCTCTCCGACCAGTGATCTTTCACAATGTTCTCCAATGCCTCTCTCCTCGGTGACCACAGAACACTGTTTGTCTCTTTCTTATAGTTGGGTATAATGTTCTACTATCATAAAACTCATCCAGGAAATAAATGTATGTTAGGTAGTTGCTAGTCATGTAGATGATCTTCTTCTTCTTCTTCTTCAGCATTCCGAGCCATTGAGGTTCTTTGCTGCAGATACAATCCGTCTCCATTCGTCTCTCTGGTTGACCTTCTCTTGCCAATTATTGATTCCAAGTGCTTGTAGGTCTGTATATATATTATCCCTCCACCGTCTTCTTGGTCTACCTCAGGGTCTGCGGTCATTTATTTCCTGAGTGTAAGCGAGGTTTGTTTCCCTATTATCTTCCATTCTTTCTATATGCCCCAGCCATTGTAGTCTATTAGTCTTCATGATACCAGTGATTAGCGTTACTAATAAATTAGAAGTAGCCAAATGGCAGATAAGGAGAGGTTGGCTAGTTTTTATTTTTAATCTGACAAAGTCCCCCCTCATGAGGGGGCCTCATCAACCAACATAGAACTGGCAATATTAGTTGCTGGACGCTTATGCATATGTTTGGGGAGGATCTGAGCATCTATGTACATGGCCGGAGAGTAAGGATGCTACCTCAACAGATAACTAACTCATACCCCTCTATAGACTCTTCTGCAAAGCTTCTGGGTACTGGCATCAAAGTGTCTCTGTTGATTCTTGGGTATCTGTGAATGAAATGAGATAAAATATGAGTTAACGTGATAATACACTGAACAATACTTGGGTTTCATCTCATCTTGTTCCTCTTGTACCTTGCGGTGTCGAGGTGAAATATAAACAGCGAGAGAGTGCCCATTTATGGGCTGCATGTATCAATATTCCCATGGACTTTGTTATTCCCTCCGTTCATCGTTTACATGGTTGGCCTCTTTCCCTGCTTCCATTTGGTCTGTACATCATTGCTTGTTGTGGTTTGCTGTAACTACAACAAGCAATGATGTACAGACCAAATGGAAGCAGGGGAAGAGGCCGACTTGGGTCAATATGATAAAATATTGAACAATTCAGAGAGAAACACATGAGTTAAAATGATAAACACTGAACATCACGTCAGTAAAATAGATAGCACAATGACAGAAAGGGGTTAAAAGACATGATGATCAATTTAATTGCACCAGGTTTTATTCCATATAGCTTGGTCTCTCTTCACAAAGCAAGTAACCTCTGGAACCCATATGGCAAAAGAAATAGGGGCGGCTATCCTAAAGCAGATACTACAACTGGGGTGTGAAGTGTATCTACTATGGGATAACCTTAACTTTTTACACTCAAAGAGATCACTATAGACAGAGAAGCAATAATATTGCAGATAATACTTAGTGTTATCATAACAATTATTACTCTCTATAACAAAAGTCTTTTTGGAAGTTAGCATGGGCAAATGGATAAGAGCTAATAGTGATCACTCTTAAACTTCTGGTGTGCGGATGCTGAGGTAGTTGTTCAACCCCTACACCGATCAGTTGGACTGAAATGTTAACTTCTCATTCTTGACTTGAGGAACGTAACTTACAAAACAACTACCTCAGAAGTCGGAGTAGTTTCGCAAAAATTAGTCCAGTGCATTAGACTATTCTTGAGTTCTTCTTCTTCTGCGTTCATCCAGAGTTTTTTTCGGACATGAGTGCGTTGTGCCTGTTTACAGCAGAGCTGTGTTCTTGCGCCATTAGGCTGACACATCCGACTTATGCGGGCCTTTGTTGACCGGGTTAACCTTCCCGGGGATTCTTGAGTTCAAAGTGAGCGAATGCAAAAAAAAAGTTTTTTTCTTAAGTGTGACATTTTATGGTTTCAGACTGACCTGCTCTGGTTGAATGTGAAAATGCTGACTTGGATCTGGCTGTACTTGCGGAGAATCTTCTGTGTATCATCATCCGTGTTGAAGGAATTCATCAATACAAATGGCACGTCAACACCATAGACTTTATTCAAATGCTGGAAGGAAGATTTCAATAAAATTTATGACTAATCAATATTTTAAACTCCACCATGGAGCAAGAACAACAGGATACTTCTGACTGTCAGAACATGTCCCTATTCCATGTGTGTTTTGACCTCTTTATTTTCTGTACACTCTTGAGGGATGGACCCACCCATACATGAATCTCTTGTGCTTTCTCCTAATGTGCATCTAAACCCAGTGTGCCAAACATGTTATTTACCTAGGATTGCTACTGTCCCTGTGTGTGTCGACCCAACAGCCACCCTGCCTTTGGGAAGGTAAGTGTCATGCATCTGGTGCATCGTTATCTGCATACCTCTCACACCACAACTGACTTGACCAGGAGAAAGACAGCTTCTTTCTCCCAGCTATACCCCCATGTTGCCTTTTTCACACCCCACCCACAGTTGAAGGTGTCACCACATCGCACACACTCAGGGAAAGCCTGGTCTTCCCCCTGCAATTCCATTTTTGGGGCTTCACATTTTTTCCTTTCACACGTCCTATGCTGTGGGAAACAAACATGGGATGGTGGTGGTACTTCAGACATTTCTTCATTGGTGTGTCCACAGCGGTGCAGAGTGTTGACCACTCCACAGAGTTGACCACTCCAGAGTTGACCACTCCAGTGTTGATCACTCCACAGAGTTGACCACTCCACAGAGTTGACCACTCCACAGAGTTGACCACTGCAGTTTTGATCACTCCACAGAGTTGACCACTCCACAGAGTTGACCACTCCACAGAGTTGACCACTCCACAGAGTTGACCACTCCAGTGTTGATCACTCCACAGAGTTGACCACTCCACAGAGTTGACCACTCCACAGAGTTGACCACTCCAGTGTTGATCACTCCACAGAGTTGACCACTCCACAGAGTTGACCACTCCACAGAGTTGACCACTCCACAGAGTTGACCACTCCACAGAGTTGACCACTCCACAGTGTTGACCACTCCACAGTGTTCACATCGCGAGTGCACTATTCCTACTTGGCAGGATGTGGACTAGATCGGCACGAGAGAGTAAATGGTGTTCAATCTGGGTGTTGTTGTGAGAGGCTGATGTACTGTGATGATAGTCATGATTCAGTGTAAAATGGGTGCCTGTAAATGTGCTGGGAAGTCAAGGCGGCCGGGTTACATTGATTACATCACCCACTGAGTGTCTATTAGTCTATACAATGTGGGGTTAGCACCATATACCAAATACACATAAGGCATATAAAAGAGTCCTTACTTTTTTTTTATAGAAATAATTCAGTCAACTGAAATAGGTTGAGGCTGCAAATATGAACTGAACAATAAATTCAGGAGATAAAGTTCACTGATACTATCTGTGCAGTTTAACATATTTAATGTTTTCTATGTTGTAGGCAAACAAAACAATGGGAAACCTAAACACACATAAAGAAGAGGATTACAGAGATGAATAACATTGGGAGTGCATCTAAACCCAGTGAAAGATTTGACAGCTTGGTGTGGTTTGCTTGAGGGTTTCTGCCCCAGTGGGGGTTAAAGGGCAGAATAAGAAGAAGAAGGTTGTAACTGAAATACTTGTAAGGGATGGTGATGTGGTGAACTTTGCATTTCTGTCTGGTTTTATTTACTTGGACTTTGTATTCTGGTTGGTCTCCCTGGCTAAGGAGTTAGCGACGTTGTTCGTAATCCCGTATATCCACATGAGGAAAACAGCTGCATGAGATTCGGCATATTCACCTTCACATATTCACCTTCATATATTCATCTTCACATATTTCCTCCACATATTCTCCTTCACATACTCACTTAAATTATTTTCAATGACAATAACAAAGAGGGGTTTAAAGGTGAGAAATCGACTTCATTCATGAGTTTTATCCCATATGGCTTGGCCTCTTTCTACTTAGCGGCCTCCCGAAAGTGTCACACAAAGCATGAACTCCAAAGCTCCAGCGACAACCCCCAGGAGTCTCAGAGAAAATTGAACTCGTGAACCGAATGACAAAGCCTGTAATGAAACCCACAACCTTCAGATTGCAAGGCAGACATCTTAACCACTTCACCACGGACACCCTCAATAACAACAGCAATAGCTCAAAGACAACATTCACCTACCTCAATTTGCTGCACATTAAGATCCAAGAAGGTTAGCTCATTTCTCACTTGGATGGCACTCTTTGGCCCAGTACAGCCCATGCTGGTCCCCAGGCCACCATTCAGTTTGATCACAACCAATTTATCTAGAAGATTTTTTATCTCTTTGGTGTCCGGTGTCGGCAGATCACTGTACTTTCGGATCTGTTCACATGTGAGTTAAAATATTCTGATATTTAATCTGATTGACAGTGAATTATAGACTATAGTATGACCTATCAATAGAATGTTATAACCCATATAACAATTTACGTAGAATCTTGTTTATTAATTTATTTGTTGAGAGACTGCAACCCTGTCTGGCACTATTGGCCTATCCTATAGTGGGAGATAACAGGCAAAGAGATGAAGACAAAGATTAGGAAGGAGAAGAAGGAAGAAGAGAAAACAGGAAGAGAAGGAGGCTATATGATTTCAATACACCTGCAAAATGTCAAGTTTTCATATCTTCACTTTAAATCATATTGTCTCTTAGGTAAACTATCACATTTACAACATGATTTACCGATTCTGGAGCCAAAAGTTTCAACTTCTCCCATTCAACAGATGGCCCTGTTTCCCTTAAAAATCTGGCAAAGAGGGTTTCAAATCCTTCAAATTCTTTTCTCACACGCTGAAAAAACGAATGGTTGAAGTTATGTAAATGTTTCCAATATTTTACACAGATAGTATCAACAAATGCTATTTTAATATTTGATTTATCTTTAAAATTGACAATATATCCCTATTATCAACTTATTTCAAAAGAAAATTAATTTAAAAATATTATATCCAAGTAATTCAGTTCTCTTTTTATGCAATTATTTTATTGCATAGATCACACAGGATGAGACTAAGTATTTCATGCATTATGTCTTGTACAGTGATGAATGTGTTGTCAGTGAGTAGTGTTTGTGGCTTATTGCTGTGGATGATGTTGTGGGTGATAGTTGTGGGTGATGGTCATGGTTGAAGGTTGTGGGTGATGTTTGTAGGTGATATTTGTAGTTTATGTTAGTGGGTGATAGCTGCAGGTAATGTTTGTGGGTAATGTTACAAGCGCTGAGTCAATACGGGATGTGATATCAGTAGGTGTAATATCACTAGGTGTAGTTGTGGTAGTATTAGTATGTGGTGTCTCTGTGGTAGCATCAATATGTGTCTCTGTGGTAGTATCAATATATCTCTGTGATTCATTCATTCAGTAGCATGTCCTTTGCAGAACCTCGCTCCCATAACAAGCTTCTGGAAAACCTCTTGATCATATAAGCAAGATGCCCACATCCAATACACCCATCTGGAGATCATCTGCCACATCCTGCACCCATCTTCTCTTTGGCCTTCCTCTTGCTCTCTTCCCAGGCATATACACCTCAATTATTGTTCTCTCCAAACTTTCGTGACATTTCAAGTGACCAAAATATTTCAATTTTCTTGATTTCTTCCTCTTCTTCGTTCATCCGGAGTTTTTTTTTCCGGATGTGATTGCGTTGTGCCTGTTTACAGCAGAGCTGCGTTCTTGCGCCGTTAGGCCGACACATCCGACTTCTGCGGGCATTTGTTGACCGGGTTAACCTTCCCGGGATTTTCTTGATTTTATCGCAGTGGTTCTCAACCGGTGGGGAATTTTAGGGTTTCCAGGGGGGAAACTAAGGTTATTTCAAGATCGTGTTAATACAAGAACTGATTACTTGATATTGTTTTTCCCTTCATACTTTACGGTTCTGTATGTCTCACCCTTCTAAAATTCATTTTATAAAGTAAGTAGACTCACAAATCCCGTTTTATGTGGACGTCTAGACTTGTTTTAGTATGTGCTATTAAATTTAGCTTCCATTATTACATATACTGTGTAAGGGAGGGGGGGGGGATTTTTAGGTAGGAAATACGAAAGGGGGGAATGATGTTCTGAAAATATGGTGAAGGGGGCACGGGCCAAATTTTTAGGTAGGAAATACGAAAGGGGGGAATGACATTCTGAAAATATGGTGAAGGGGGGGCACGGGCAAAAAAAGGTTGAGAACCGCTATTTTATCGTCTTTAATAGCCAACCTTCTTCAATATTCAGCTCCTGAAGTATGGATGCATTTGTTCTTTTCTTTACCCAAGATATTCTTAGAACTCATCTATAGCATTTATATTCAAAGGCATTTATGCGCTGTTCAGCTTGTTAAGTAAGTGTCCAGGTCTCACAGGTGTATGTTGCAATGGGAAAGATGCATGCTCTTAAAAATCTAATTTTGGTAGTTCTATCTGTCCCACTCCATAATTTATTCAGTTGTTTTAGTCTTTGATGAGCATTTGATAGTTGTCAATTAATTTCTTTCATTGTGTCACTGTTGCTGGTAATCAATGACCCAAGATATTCAAACTTTTCCACCAACTCTAATTTTTCCTCATTAACATATATTTCTGTCTCCATAATCTCTATGATAGTATCAATATGTGATGTCCCTGTGGTAGTATGAATATGTGGTGTCACCGAGGGCAGAAATAATCACTGAGTGTAGCATCAGTAGGTATGATTAAGTGACAGCAGTGCCACTTTGCAGTAATATTTGTTGGTGTTTGACGGAGTCTGATATCGGTGTGTGAGGTGTCAGTGGATACTTATGTGACATTAAGTACTATGTGACATTCAGTAATATGTGACATTCAGTATCATATGACAACCAGTACTATGTGACAGTCAGTGTCATATTATATTCAGTACCATGTGACATTCAGTGCTATATAACACTCAGTGATATGTGACATTCAGTGCTATGTGACATTTAGCACCATGTGACCCTCAGTGCCTTGTGACATTCAGTGCCATGTGACATTAAATACCATGTGACATTCAGTGCCATGTGACATTTAGTGCTATATGATATTCAATGCTATGTGACATTCAGCCCATGTGACCCTCAGCGCCATGTGACATTTAGTGCTATGTGACATTTAGTGCTATGTGACATTTAGTGCTATATGACATTCAGTACCATGTGACATTTACTGCTATGTAAACATTCAGTGCCATATGACATTCAGCACCATATGCCATTCAGTACCATGTGACATTCAGTGTTATATGACACTCAGTGCTATATGACATTCATTGCTATGTAAGATGCAGTACCATGTGACATTAAGTACTATGTGATGTTCATTACTATGTGACATTCAGTGCCATCTGACATTGAGTACTGTGTGACATTCAGTCCATGTGATATTCAATAATGTGGCTTTCAGTATTATCTGACATTCAGTGCCATATGACATTCCGTACCATGTGACATTCAGTGCTATGTGACATTCAGTAGTGTGTAACACTCTAATCCCAGCTGTACCATTGGTAAGTAAAAGCTAAAGAACCCCTTATAATATAAACTGACTATAAGATGCTAAACTTAAACTGCCTTTATTTCCCACGAAATCTCCTGGTGTTCATTTTAAGCTGAGTTGACCAAGAAACCCAGTGTAGTGAAATAAATCCTGGCCTCCCTTGCTATTTTTGTCATCAAGTTTGCCAGATGTCACCAAGCTTTCACATTAATTTAGTCTTCACAATGTATCCCAAAAATCTTGACTGCCGATGCCTAATTTCTCCAATAATTTTATGGTTTTCATCTGTTTAATTAGTCAAGCCTGCTGTAATATGTAATCTACTCAAAACCTGCTGTGTTCTGTTTTAAAAAGTGTTTTAAAATGGCAAGAAGATTGACTTCATTGCACCAGGTTTTATCCCATATGGCTCAGTCTCATGGTCGTCTGCTTCAATGATGACCCCATGAGTCCCTGAGAAAATTGCACTTGTGAACTAAATAGCATAGGCCAGATTCAAACCTACAATCATTAGAATGCAAGGCAGGCAGCATAGCCACTTCACCTGAGAGACTCCCTGTTGTGTTCTGCTAACACTCTCACATTTTAGCACTCTACTGTACTGTCTTAAACAGGCTGTACCCTGCACCTCCAAAACTACTGTACTTTATGATGTCAATAACTTATGTTAACATATCTGTAGCACAAAGTAACAATCTGTATGCTTATTTCTATAACTAAATCCAACATAGATGACCTACATCTTGCAAGCCTGGGGGAGCTGTCATAAGAAGCTTGTTCAACTCCTTGCTCATAGCCGACTGTGCATCTTTGCGCATGGCATCTCGGAATTCTATGTCACTTGGGGTCCTTCGGTGACCCTTGACAAAAGAAGGCTGAAAATACAAACATAAACAATACCAGAAATATTTACAACAGAAGTAACTCAAGAACAATGCCATAACATTGTCTATTTTACACTAAGAATAACACAAGTACAAATGCCATGACTGTGTCTATTTTATACTAAGAGTAACACACATACGATGCCATGGAAGTACCAGTTTTACACCTAAGAATGGTGGAATCACAGAAATATACCCACGTTTGTGTCCTGAGCGATTTAATGAGCATGATCTTTACACTTTATGAGTGGGTTCTTTATGCAGAGTTATGCTGTTCATAGGCACCTTCATCTTTATCCTGGGACATGCGGGAGTTGAGGGAAATGAACGAGCTGATCAACCTGCTGGATCTACATACATGAGCCTATGGATCTTGCCCATATTAGTAATGTCCTTAGAGAAATGTGGACAATTTTGATGCTAGTGAACCCATAGTATCTTGGGAGTCAGAATTGACACAGCCAGACATGAGAAGTGTATCAGGAGAATAAGGTGGTCTCATCAACCAACACAGAACTGGCACTATTAGCTGCTGGATGCTGATGTGTATGTGTGTGGGAGGGGGGAGAGGATCTGAGCACCTTTGGACATGTGTGCAAGGATGATACTCCAACAGATAATAACTAACTAATACCTAAGAGTCAGACACATACAATACATGATATCCCTAGTCACGAGAGATGTGACGAGATGGAAGGCACAAAACACTATGTTCACAAAACTAAGCGAGTATACTATCAAACCACCACAGAGACACTAATTGATATGATTATAAATTAGCAAAATATAATTTTCAAATCAACTGTAAAAGTATTTATTACACTACTGATTCAAATAATCTGCTGATATTTGCGTTTCTAGTGGCAACTAAGATGTAATGGTTTTTGTGCCCAAGCAGCTGTTATATTTAACATAGAGATGTTTTGATCGGATGCAGTTAAAATGATAGCTGTCTGCTGCAGAAAAAGTTAAAGAAAAAACTAGGGTAGATTGAGTTAAAGTAACCACTGGTTAGGAAAGAAAGATTCCAACAATCTGGTTTGTGTAGATGAATCTGTAACACCTGGTTGAGACAAGAGTTAGAGCAACAGCTAGTTGAGACAAGTTAAAAGTAACAACTAGTTAAATGGGAGTTAGAGTAACAACTGGTTGAGACAGGAGTAACAGTAACAACTAGTTGAAAAAGGAGTTACACTAACTACTAGTTAAACAGTCATTAAAGTAACAACGGTTGAGACAAGAGTTAAAGTAACAACTAGTTGAGACAGGAGTTAAAGTAACAACCGGTTGAGACAGGAGTTAAAGTAACAACTGGTTGAAATAGGAATTGCAATAACAACTGGTTGAGACAGGTTTTCAAGCAACAACTGGTTGAGACAGTCAAAGCATCTACTGGTTGAGACATCAGTTAAAGTAACAACTGGTTGAAACATCAGTTAAAGTAACAACTAGTGAGACAGGAGTTCAAGCAACAACTGATTGAGACAGAAGTTAAAGTAACAATTGGTTGAGACATCAGCTAAAGTAACAACTGGTTGAGACATCAGTTAAAGTAACAACTTTTTGAGACACCAGATAAAGTAATAACTGGCTGAGACAGGAGTTAAAGTAAAAACTGGTAGAGACAGGAGTTAAAGCAACAACTGGATGAGACATCAGTTAAAGTAACAACTGATTGAGACATCAGTTAAAGTAACAACTGGTTGAGACAGGAGTTAAAGTAACAATTGGTTGAGACAGGACTTAAAGTAACAATTGGTTGAGACAGAAAAAGTGAACCCTTTAATGTGCTGACTTCAGAGGTTTCCCTGCATTCACCTCCAATCCTGAATAATTGAAGTGGTATCAGTTTTGTGTGTGTGTGCGTGTGAGAGAGAGAGAGAGAGAGAGAGAGAGAGAGAGAGAGAGAGAGAGAGAGAGAGAGAGAGAGAGAGAGAGAGAGAGAGAGAGAGAGAGAGAGAGAGAGAACGAACGAACGAATGGACTTTATTTTCAAAGGGTAACAAATTGAGAGAGAGGGGGGAGTAAGAGAGGGGGAGAGATGGATAGAGGGGGGAAGGACAGAGAATGGGAGGGAGGGATGAAGTGCGTGTGAGACAAAGAGAAACAGACAAAAGGCAGGAAGGAGGAATAGAGAAATGGTGAGAGGGAGGGAGAGAGAGAGAGAGGGGGGGTGGAGAGAGAAAGTTGGTGGGAAGGAGAGACAGAATAAAAGACACTTATCTTCCAAACACCTATGTGCAGTTAACAGCGTCTGTACTGGAGACAAACCAAACTCATATCCCCACCAAACGAAATCATGTGCTCACACTTGGGCCACAAATGCCAGAACTGACAGGTAGCAGTAAGCAACATCCACGTCAAATCGCAGCCGGATAGTGCAGTCTGTTGTACAAATAACAGATCTGGTCTGGGGAGATAGGTACACTATGACCCAGGAGTGAACTCGCATAACTGGACGGTCAGTCAGCGGTTGGGATTTCCGAGTAAACTCACCTAGGTCTTTCCAGTTTTACTTCTTTGATGTCAAGGGGAAAGTGTCAGAAATGTTCTGTGCTGAAGGAGTAGTAAAGCTAAAGTCTACCTCTATTATTTTTAAGGAGCGGGGGGGGGGGGGGGGGGGGGGGGGGGGGTGTGTGGAGAGATGATCTATTCAATGCATTTAACAGCCTTATTTCAGTTCCCTTTATTCCAGTGTTAATCATCGCCTCTTTCCATGAACTGCTACTAATTCTTTCCCGTTTCGTCTTCTTGGTATGTCAACATTTTGTCGATTTTTACAGTCCGTTTCTGTATTATTGACTAGCTGACCCGGCCCGGCTTCGCCCAGTCCTTGGTGGGGAGCATCTCATTTAATTCATATAAGTAGTCATATAAGTTCCCGTTCCCGTTACCGACTGTCTGTCTGTCTGTCTGTCTGTCTGTCTGTCTGTCTGTCTGACCCGGCCCGGCATCGCCCAGTCCTTGGTGGGGAGCATCTCATTTAATTCATATAAGTAGTCATATAAGTTCCCGTTCCCGTTACCGACTATCTGTCTGTCTGTCTGTCTGTCTGTCTGTCTGTCTGTCTGTCTGACCCGGCCCGGCATCGCCCAGCTCCTGATGTGAAGCATCTCATTTAATTTATATAAGTAGTCATATAAGTTCCTGTTCCCGACTGTCTATCTGTCTGTCTGTCTGTCTATCTGTCTGCCTGACCCTGTCCGGCTTCGCCCAGTCCCTGGTGGGGAGCATCTCATTTAATTCATATAAGTAGTCATATAAGTTCTCATTAAATTCATACAACTAAAAAAGTAACTTAATTTTTTTTTTTTTTTTGACAATTCAAAGCTGTTATTGTTATTCAGTATATCTGACCCTGCTGAAGTTATGAATGTGTGGTCTTCTGTGCTGTCTCCGAAGTCAGCGTCATATTTTTAAAACATGTAGCTATTGAGCTGACGATAATTATATCCGTTTGACTAATACTTTCTAGAGATTTGGACATATTTCTCTTTGCCAGCATTTACCAACCTTTCATGACATTTATTTTAGAAAAAGTAACTTAAAAGAATGTCCTTCCACACACCATCCATTATTTTTAATGAAAACTCTTTCTAATCACCTGCATGACTACAGTAACTTCTTAAGCAAAAAAAGATGAGTTACAATGTTATGCATTGTGCATTATTTTTATGAAAACTTTGAAAATGCCTTACAGATTGTATCATTATTTATTATAACTCATATGCCGGTACATAACTATGGACAAAGAGTTTATAAATCTTTGAAAACGATGCCACAATATGACTATAAGTTATACAGAAAGGTTATGCCCCTTGAAATAACTTTTACAGAGTTAGGTCCCCTGAGATATATGAAATTATAATGAAAAATGAAAAATGAAATAATACTGAGTAAGCAGGCGATTTCACACTAAAAAAATATCACAGTTGGCAGCCCTGGAATGAAAGGAAGACGTGTAGAAAATTTCATCTCAATCGGATGGGCCGTTCGCGAACAAATAAAGGACATACATACATACATACATACAGACAGACAGACAGACAGACAGACAGACAGACAGACAGACAGACAGACAGACAGACAGACGGAGATTGCCGTTTATATATAAGATTATACGTTTACCTTTTGACACGCGGATCCAATGAAAGACATGTCCAGCCCACAATAAAAATGCAAATCCATCCATCCATCATGTGCCATTCCGATAAGCGTAGGCGGTCATGTTATGTCATCTCACTCGATCACCAGAGTCGTGGATCAGCTCCGTATTTCTGTCTCGACCATGCCACATGACTAAGACATCCAGGTATTTACTTCTCGGTCTTCCCCTTGGTCTCTTCCCTTTGATCTTGCCAGTTGTCACCAAATTTTCCAATTAATTTCTTCTCATAACATGCCCAAAAAATTTCATGTTTTTCATTTTTCTGTTTCGGTTTATGTTAGTTTATTGTTTTTTTTTCTGTGCTGAAGAAGGCTTTGGCCGCAACGTCAGTTTTGTTACTTATGATAGTGTTCTAGTGAAACGTGCCGTCTACTTATCGTTGTGTGTGTGTGTGTGTGTGTGTGTGTGTGTGTGTGTGTGTGTGTGTGAGAGAGAGAGAGAGAGAGAGAGAGAGAGAGAGAGAGAGAGAGAGAGAGAGAGACAGACAGACAGACAGACAGACAGACAGACAGACAGACAGACAGACAGACAGACAGACAGACAGACAGACAGACAGACAGAGAAAGAGAGAGATTGATTCATTCGAAACTCTGAAAGAAGAAACAAGTACAGGTGGTGTTTTGAAAGAACAATTAAAACAAGAAGGCGGTGAGCTGGGAATGAAATCTGAGTTTTCAAACTGGGACGAATGATCATTAGCTAAACTCAAGTGCCATGGGATGAGTAACCGTCTTAAGCGACTTCCTATATCTGCCATGAGCTTATATATCGCCGAAATGTTGTCACCGCGTTATAATACAACATGTCTGCTACCATATTAACAACTTTAAGTCACAATTGTGACACACTACTAATACCCATTTTCCATGTTTCATTTTTGTCTGGTCCAAATCTACTGTTTGTTTTGCACATAATCTGTTAAGACCTGGTTTACTAGTTTGTTACAGCTGTTGAGACTAAACTAGTATTATTTATTTCGCAGGCAAATATTATTTTAAGAAACATAATACACGGGCCATATTGAGCTAGTATTTTTTCTGTCGCAGGTAAATATTATTTTAAGAAAAATAACAGAGGTTTTCCATCGCAGGAAGATTCGACCATGTGTTTTGATCGCGACGGGCGAAGGGAAAGTTCTGATAGCAAAAACTCAATGAATACTAAGCAATGAATTTAGTTATCTATGGACATTAATTACCAAACATAAATTATAAGTGTTGATAGGAGACGTGAAAATCAACATATATAATCCTATATGATCCGACTAAGGCCCAATAAATCAAGTGCCGTCTCGACAATGAAGGTTTGCTGCAGTGGATTTCTTCATGTCCTTTGTTCTGGTCGTACACTGATAAGATTATTGATATTATATTCCCATATGCGTCATTGACTATCTCTTGTTCGAGTGCCGGCAAATGTGCATTTACAGACTGTCGGTATTCTTTTTAACACCTCGTGAACGTCGCATTAGTTCAGTAACCATATTAACATAGATCGCCAGCATTTTTTATCTCTTATCTTGATGATATAATCAAACTGCCTCTTCCTTTTGCTGTTAACGATATCTTCTCATTTTTATTTTAAAATTTTTTGCCTCCTACATTTCCCTCTTGCGGAATTTTTTAACAATGTATCGTCTGTTCATGAGTGAATTGTTGAGCCCTGATCAAGTTTAGTAATTCCTCTTTCGCCCTCGGTTTGTTTAGACTTCATTTGTCCTTTTGTCTTGCCAGATTAATCGCTCCATTTTTATACATCCACATTTCATGTAGACTGGGTGTGGACATTGTGGCCGACTTGCAGCTGTGTTTTGATGTATCCATGTTGACGCCTGAAGGTGCCCGAAGAAGAAGAAGGATCATCATCCTGTAGCAAGTCCTTTGCAGGACGTCGCTCTCACTCCCGCCGAAAAGATTCTTGATCGCTTGCCACACCCCCTCATCATCTTGTTTATCGTCGATAAGCGCGGGCGGTCATGTTTCGCCATCTCACTCGATCACCAGAGTCGTGGATTAGTTCTGTGTTTTCGTCTCGACTATAGCATGTGGCCAAGCCATCCACATATTTAATTCTCTGCCTTCCCCTTGTTCTTCCCCTTTCCCCTCCCCCTAGTCTTGCCAGTTGTCACCAAGTTCTCCAATTGATTTCTTTTCATAATGTGCCCCAAAAAATCGTGACTGTCTACGTCTAAATTCTCTACGGTTTTTATTTGTTTCTTGTAGGACTTGATCATTGATTTTTCTGTCCATTCACGGTATTCTATGGATTTTCTTTAGAAACTACATTTCCACTGCCATTAGATGTTTCTCAGCTTGTCTCCTCTGCGGACGCGTTTCACATCCACATAACAGTAAGCCATACCTTTCCCTTAACAGTACACAATACCAGCGACATGTCACTGGCGATGTAATGTCGGCAATTATTCAAGTATGTCAATGATGTCCTTTACACTATTGCATGGCACGATTTTACACTACTGCATGGCACGAAAATAGTTTTGCTATTCTTTTGACACACCACGAAAACGAAGTTCGGATGACTATCTAATTTAATAGTTGCCAAATGACGCGGTGTAAAAGGGTTAAAGGTTACTTGCATGTTCTTTACAGGACGTTGCGGTAAACTCCAGCATTTTTTTAGCTGTTTCTGATTTAATAGGCAAGTTTACGTTCAGTAGTTTGCCATTGCTTTCTGAACGGCCGACGCTCATACCAATGTATAGAAACCAGCGCAAGACTGTCTGCTTCCAGTGTTTCGAACGTGGTATGCGGGATTGCGAAGCGCATTCATAACCCCTTCACCACAGCGCCGGTATTGTAAAAGAGTTAGGGAGGAAATTAAAAGTCAAGGATTCAGACACGCCTCGCTCAACGTGCATCTTCTGAGAGTGAATCGTGCTTTCAGTTGTATCATCTTTGCTGCTTGTGTATGCAACATATGGCTTAGTATATTTCTTGATAACCTGCTTCCTTCTTCTTCTTTTTTCTTCTTCTTCTTCATCTGCTTCTGTTTCTGCTGCTGTTGCTGCAGCTTCTTCTTCTTCTACTTCTTCCGTCGCCGCTTCTTCTTCTTCTTCTTCTTCTTCTTCTTCTTCTTCTTCTTCTTCTTCTTCTTCTTCTTCTACTTCTTCTTCTGCTGCTGCTTCTGCCTTTTCTTCTGCTTCTTATATGATCAACTTTTGTCTATTCCAGCACGGGTGACGAAAAGGACGATTTGCTTGAGATCGACACTGGCTTCCCAGAGTTTGACTCGAAGGGTCGCTCCAGGTGTTCTAACTTATTAATGCGGCATAGTGGTTTAAAGATTATGATGCCCGCGTTTGACGCATGCAGATATTGTTCGTTTCATGGGCTGGACTGCACGAATCATTTAAAGAAGAAAAAATACATTAAATACGAAGAAGGTGCTGAACCTAGAGCTGTGGTTGTGACGTCTAACCTTCTCAGGAAAAGGCTAGAAACTGGGAAGACCCGTGTGCATGTGGGAGATTTTTGAAAAGTATCATTACTCCAGAGCCGTATTGTTCGGAAAACATTTATCTCCCCAAAGCTGAGGATTGAACCTGTACCCATGTCTTGATAAGCACATACACCAACCGTTATGCCCCCGAAACTCCACACACAACTTGATAGTTTATTTTATTGTATTTACTGGGGGGAGGGTGCGCGCGCGTGTGTGTGTGTGTGGTGGTGGTGGTGGTGGGAAAGGGGGGGGGGGGGGGTTGTGTAGTTCTTTGTTTCTGTAAAACAAACAAAAGAGTCCCTTAGTGGGAACCTGCATTGGGTAGGTGAACTATTAGAACTAAACATTTTTGTAGACCTGGGTGCATGTAGGAATAGATGACCAGTCTCTCATTCCCGTAGCAAACGACGAGAGATATATCGAACTGCCATTTAAGAGCTTTATTCCAATCGTGTGGCCACGTATGGATAGTTGGCCTAACTGGATCCAGAGATGATACGTTCATGTGATCATCTCAGGCAATGTCGTCTTCTTCTTCCTCCTCTTCACCCTCTTCCTCTTCTTCTTCTTTTACCTCTTCTTCTTCTTCTTCTTCTTCACCTTCATCCCTCTTCTTATTCCTATTTTTGTTCTGCCTTTCATCTCTCAATGCAGATTAAGCCCATAGCCAACCCATATCAAGCCGTTTGTAGACTTGTTGATGGAACGTTATCCACTATGTGGGTCCAAGAGGTGTCCCATTATTTTGGCCAATGTGAAACCTGCCCATGCAACCCGGTTTTTTTTTTTTTAAATAGTTCCTCCAAATGGATACCCGGTAACCTTTTAGTCAGAGTCGTGCCTCTAAGCTGTAAACATTGTCTTTCTCGACACCTACTCTATTTTAACATACAGCAGCTTCCAGTGGAAGCTCTGCCCAGGGCTAAGACAACCTGAACCAATGCATCGGACTTACACGTTAACGCACATAGGCTTACAGAAGATTCACGACCAACCAACCAACACACAGCAGAGTGGGACAGCCATTTTACGAAACCTTGAGTTGAAACGATGAGTTGAGTCAAGAACCGACATCACCTCACTCAGGACATTTCTATACGTGCTCCGTCCTCATCTACAACAGCCAGCGAAGAGTCCCAATACTAATGGTACCAGTAGCAGTCTGATGTGTCCGTTTGGCCTTCCTTCTGAGTTTTAAGTGTTGGCCAGATCCTATGGTCAATCCCTGCAACACCATTCTCTCCAAGCTGTGATGATCTACCCGTTCTTCTGCACTACACACACGTTTCCAAATGTCCCACACCACATCTGTCTTATCACGCACTTATACCCCACCCAGCGGTGCAGACCCAGTCAATCTGTTCACCTGCTCGTGTCCCACCACACCAGCATGTCTGGGGGTTGGGGGGGGGGGGGGGTGTCCAAGAGATGCTCTCTATTTTTTTTTATGTTAAATTGATGCGATGCTGTGATGTTGTTGAACTGGTGTCACTGTAACTGAGAAAGCCAAATTCTCTCAGCTTTCAGTTTTCGGACACAGCAGGGGAACTCTGAACCATATATTCAAAATGAGAATCATATTTTAGAAATGCGGCGAGACAATGCATATAAATCTTCATACTTGTTCTTTCTTCGTAGACTACAGTAAGGCTTTGACCGTGTTCAACATTAGCCATTGTGGCAAATAAAGAGAGAGATGGAGTTTCCAGCAGATTTTCACCACTTAATTGAAACATTTTATCAATAACAACAAGCAGTTGTTAAAATAGCTGATAAAACACCAAACTGGCTTGAGGCGCAAAGGGGGTGTAAGACTGCGTTGCGTTCTCTCCCCATAACTGTTCACACCATATACAGAAAATGTAAAGAGGAATGTTTAAAATGACGAGATCTGAGAACAGTTTGATCCATTAATTATGGGTGGAAAACTAGCTCCATAACTCAGATATATACGTCCTCATCTCAAACAGCACTAAGGAATTAGAACAGTTAATCCTATCTGTCAAAAGACATAATGCAGATCAAATTCTTTCTATGAATATAAAACAAAATAGTAGTAATAATGCCCACAAACAAAACTGCATGTCAGCCCAAAATTACAATCACCAATGATGGAATTGCAAAATTGTCACAAACTTTCAATAATCTGGCTCTAACCAGAAAGTGATTGACCATAGCAATAAAGGCAGTTAAAAACATTATTATGGGCCTATGCACGCCATCAGGAAATATATTAAGGTAACAATTTTGGTTGATTGATTGATTGACTGAACAATTTTGAAAATACGCACCGCATCTTTCCTGCGCAACATACGAATGTGGAACATTTCGGAATAACTAAAAGTGAAAATCGGGGCCTTTGAATTTGTATTTGTTGAATAAACATTTTTAGAATATCATGGATCAAGAGGAAGAAAAATACTGGCATTCTTTAAGTTCTGAACATCGAAGACAACTGGTTCATAAGCAGTTCTCTAGGGAACTGAAATAATTCGGTCATATCAAACGCTACAGAAAGAACAGTGATGGAATGATGGTTTCGAGAAGAATATGCGGAGGTTGACCTGCACGAAAGAGGACACAGAACATTAAAGACACTCTGAGCATAAAATGCGTAGGGCAGGGGTGCTATCCATCCATCCATTCGAAGCATAAAGCACGTCCGTCCGTCCGTCCGTTTATCTTACAAGTCCATCTTTATATACAGCCGTCACCCACCTAAGATTCTGCATACAAACATATAAATCCATGTATACAAACTACACACAAACGCGCGCACACACAAGCATAATCACTCTCGCGCGCACGCGCATACAAGCACACAGACACATAAATAATTCCGGACAGACAGATGTATAGTATTTTTTTTTAACAAGAAGCAGGAATACACAAAGCATACACTGTTAAATACAAAATCGATAAGAAAATGTAACACGTTGTAATGACAATTTTTCCTGATATTTCAACGGTTAGTCTACAGGTCGAAATATGCGTCTGAGTGTGGCGGTTGACTTGCCGATAAGTGTATATAAATTTTCTATTCAGGGCAATCTTTAGAGAAAACAAAAGCGTGTTAGGGTGCTACGTAGAATATGTGCTTGCGTATGGATGTGAAGCGCGGACAATGAGCAAACAGGCTGAAAAACATTTGATGGCTGTGGAAATGTGGTTTCTGAGGAAAATGGAAAGAATACCATGGACAGACAGAAAAACCAATGACCAAGTCCTTCAAGAAACAAATGAAAATCGGAAAATGATTAGAGAAATTAGACGTAGACATTCACAATTTTTGGGTCACGTTATGAGAATAAATGGATTGGAGAACTTAGTGACAACTGGCAAGATCGAAGGAAACAGACCAAGAGGAAGACCGAGAGGAAAATACCTGGATGGCTTGGCCACATGGCATGGACGAGACAGGAACACTGAGCTGATCCACAACGCTGGTGATCGAGTGAAATGGCGAGTCATGACCGCCCACGCTTTCCGGCATGGCACATGATTGATTGATTGATTACATATAGAACCTAAACAGTTATATGAAAGTGAAACATTGACAATAGGCAGACACGCTGAAAAACATCTAACAGCAGTAGAAATATGATATTCGCAACATTCGTCTACGGAACCACTAACTAAATGGTGAAAAATATTAAACGAACTCCTGACATGACGGAGTTATCTCATCTGATCATCTCATCTTGTTCTTCTGTACCATGTGCTGTCAAGGTGAAGCATAAATAGCGAGAGAGTGCCCGTCCATCATCTCATCTTTTACCCCCCCCCCCCCCCCCCCCCTTTAGTCCTGATTTAATCATTTCTAATGTTCTCTCTCTTTGACACGTTGAATATTCTTCTCGTTAATCTCATTTCCGTTGTTGTAATGTTTTCTCTTCTCTTGTTCTGTCACTGTCCAGGTTTGGCATTGGTAGCACAGAGTTGGTAGAAAGATTGTGTTGTAGAAAGCTTTTTTTTAAATGGGGGGGGGGGGGTATCTACTGATACGTATGTTTTTTTTAGTATTGTTGACATTTGCCCAATCAGTTGGTTTGTCTTTTTGTATCTATTCTCGATCTCGTCTTCTGATTTGCCATTTGATGATATTATACTTCCTTAGTACATAGTTACAATTCAACGAAGAGGCACGAAGGTGTGATCGCTAGGAGGTTACACTGGTAACACCATGAGCGATATTGGGCTAGGATTCGACAACTGCGCTCATCGCCTGCTAACAGAGGGGATAGATTATCCACGTATTCCAGCATGTGTTCAGACCTACAGTCTGATGGTCCTAGCTCATCACACACCCATAGGAGGCTACTGCTTTATGAATAGAGAGTTTTTAAAGACAATCTACCAGGCGCCTAGACTTACTCCCAAAATTACTGCGACAATTAGCGTGGTTCCCAACTAAAACGGTAACATGTCGGTGCATACGACTATCGTAGATAAGATGTGGTGAGTCTTAATGTATACTAGTTCTTGACATAATAAGATGAAATTACCAGTTCTCTTCGTGGCCTCCGTTCTTTCATATAAAACTATTTGTTTAAAAAAAGATAATGGATAGCTAATTTATGAAGATGGGTTATCGCCCAGAAAGGTGCGGATCGGGGAAACCCAATCCTTTTCTACATGGGTTTGAACTTCCTGACCAGCACCGTGTATTCTGCCTTACACACATTTGGATCATCGCCGGTCATTAGGAGTGCAGAGAGCAGTGTGCTGAGATTCGCCTTGTGTGATCTATGAGGGAAGACTAAAACACTTATGAAGATATGCGCGTGAAATTAAAGTGATTCTTTTCTAACCAAACCGAATCAATAAGACTATGAACTAATTTAAATCACCACGCGACGTTCTACAGACCTTACGTACACAGTGGGTTAACCTTTGCACTAAAACAAGGCATCTGAGACTTCATACATTTGTTTCGCAGCGAATATGTTAAGTGAAGAATGAACAGCACAACTCACGTCATTGATGAGTGTCTCGTAGACAAACCCTTTAGATACAGAACTCATGCCAATAGCGTAGGCTTACACCGTTACACAGTCTTCATCTAGCATGCTTGTATATGATTTGTGTTTATACATAGCTAGTTCCATATGCAGCAATATTACCTGTATTACCCTTACACCTCTTCCCCTCTCTCAGGGCCCGCATGATGTGCATCATAGGTCGCCGGTGACAGTGGTTCTCAGAGTGAGTCATATGAGCCTCATTAGTAACAAGTGGGATAGAGGGAAAAAAGGCAGTCGATGCCGATTCTGTGTCGTCGTGGAAAATTCGGCATATAGTATTAAGATAGACACATTTTCATAGCATGCTTGCGTGGCATCAAGATTGCTGTGGTGCGTCACCTAACTGGTTGACTCCGTCTTCAGCACCTGTCGTTTTCTAGAGCAGACTGTGGTCTTACTTGAGTTTAGATATGTATGTATGTACCCACGCGTCTGCGCATATATGTAGATTCATACATATCTAGAGCAGTCTGGTTGTGCGGCGCTAGAGACTCACCGTCACCCCTTCTCCTGTTTGTTAAAACGGTTTCGCTACTCGAAGGCCAGAGTTGGACGTTTGCTGTCCGAGGTGATGAATGCACAAGCCATCGGGGTATTTTGTAAGGTTTGGGCGCTCATCCTCAACTCTGCGTCCCCGGCTGTAACAGCAATTTGGAATCAGCAGTAAGATCAAGCAATGGTCCTTTTCACACGTCTGTGTCGTTCTGAGTATATAGTGTTAAAAAGTAAAAAGTGAGTAAATGGTCCTTTTTATGCACGTTAAGTGGACAAGAGTTAATCAGTCTTCAGGGATCCCTGTGCAGTCGAAAGGTTATAAAATGCCCTCGTCGTCGATTTCCCAGCATCTCATAATCTGTGTCCATAATGTAAATAAAGAAACAGCATTTCGTATACTGTATTCAACGAACAATAAACGATTGCTCAAATATAGTTAGGTGTTAGCTATTAGGCGGTTCCTGTCAGTTTTATGCAAACAGAAGGAGTTTATGATAAATTTGAAATTACAGTGGGGATAACAGATGTTCCACATTCGAATACACTAGATTGTGTTTTAATTACTTCAGCTGAAGTATTATTAATTTATTCACTTCATATGATACACAACTCTGCAGTATGCACCTGATGAGCTGCAGCGAAATATGCCAGGCAATAAATCGTGCAACATATTGTTTGTGACTTCTGTGTTTAAAATAACAGTATGTTTAACCACTAACGATCATACTTGTTGACAAGATGGGTATGACAACAGGTTTTCATCTCATTCACGTGTAGACTAATTCTGTGGAATGTAACGTAGTATCGTCTTGTCGGATCATCGCTAACTTAATCACTGGCGAACCAGTAAAATAAACGACCGCCCAAAGGCATACATCCTTGGGTCCTCCTGTTCATAACAAATGCCTGATAACCAGAGCAGACCGTCTTGTAAAATATCTTTATTAACTGACAATAAGCCGCTACATCAAAGGAGATCTCGTACGAGAGCAAGAGAACGCCCGAGAAGAAAATGGATTGACGACATCAAAGATATTGTAAAGTCATACGGGATGACACTATCCAGTGAACGTCAACTATTCATCCCCACAACGATTGCTTGCAAAAGTGGAAGACGACGACGACTTTGATGATGATGATGATGATGATGATGATGATGATGATGATGATGATGATGATGATGATGATGATGATGATGATGATGATGATGATGATGATGATGATGATGAAGGAAATATAGCTGCGTCAGCAATTCGCACCATTATAGTTCCGTATTTTAAGTAAACTATTGGGGTATTGGTTTAAATAATAGTTTTAGTTAGTTTAGTTTAGTTTAGTCGACGGATCAACATCATGGCATACGGATGTAACCCATAAGTGCTCCGTTCTACTCGTAACTCAAGCCTGAGCCCAGAGAATCTCAGCCAAGTGCACGAACTCCGTAGCACCGGTGAGGATCCTGAAATACTTTGGGTAGATTTTTTTAACTATACATTTTGCCCAGGCAGCGCCGTTAGGCTACTCTTTTTCGATTTCCAACTACCAAGGGATTTGTTTACGTGCGCAACAATACACAAGAGCGTCCGATCTCACTACCCAGAAACCAGGGGAAATTTGGTTACTAGAAGTCCACGTGAAATAATCCCGGCTCTCACCGGGGCTTGAACCCGGGACCTCCAGCACTCGAGGCGGACACCTCAAGACCACTCAGCCCCCCCCCCCCCCCCCAATAAATATATTGATTGCTACAATGTTTTGGATGTGTTCAGTGCCAACTGTCTACGTTAACAGTTGCTACAGAATCGACTTAAACACTTTCAGAAAAACCTACAGATGCTGTCTCAATCAACAAATGTCGTAAGGTAAAAATTCTCATCATCGTAACTTTCCACTTTTGCCGCCAAGCGAAGTGTGAAGCAATATTTGGCATCCCAGCGCCCGATGGGTGGCAGTGTATAAAAATTCTGATTGTTCCACAACAGTTCGGATTCATTCGTCATTTCATACGGCATACGATGGTAGGCAGTCTTTATGAATACCTCCTTGTCAAACTTGAGTGTTCCAACTACCGTCGGTCTCGAAGCCAACTGGCCCGCTGGCCCACACCTCAAAATGACCCGGACAGTTACCAATTCAGTCTGCGAACCTTCTCTGAAAAGGGCAGAAAAACAGCAGAACCAGTGTGACCGCGACGTACATTTACATCAATCAGTAGTGGAGAATCGTTAACAGCACTCCGTAAATGTAAGTGGTCGCTACCCTGGAAAAGTCCAAAATTTAAAAAGCAACGCACAAAAAATATATAATAATAATAATAATAATAATAATAATAATAATAATAATAATAATAATAATAGCATTTAAATTTGTTAACGTGCATTTAGAAAGCAAGAATGCAAGGGAAAAGCACGAAACTAATTTCCCAATTAAAGTCTATGGTAGTCACAATACTAAACTTATAGTGGTGTGACATGTAAAAACTAAATTATAACATGTTCCGAATGAATACCCAGTGCACAAGTGTCTGCAACAAATCTACTATGGTAATTGCTGGAATATATTACAGAAGTCAAAGACACGCAAAGGTCACCGTTATCTTGGTACAGACGAATTATCATCATGTAGAGCCGTGCCGGCTGGCGTGTGTCATCATGCTTCTCCATAAACTGCGATCTCCAAAGGCATGGTGTGTTGCCTCCCTTCCGTGCCATAACACAAGACCGAGTTGAATTTTCTCAGGCTGTCTTCCCTTATCTCTCCTTCCATACATCTTTCCTGTTGTCACAACATGTTCCAGTTTTTGTCTTCTCACAATACATGACACATGCAGGAGTAGAATGTAATGAACGAGCTGACAAACTAGTTAGCAGCTGTAACACTGGGCCAACCCAAGCATCGAGCAGACATGATCGGTGTCCTGAGAGAATACAGTAGCTTATGGATGTCAATCACCGGTAGTGTTCAGAATTTGAGAACTATGAGATTGGGGACGGACACAGCCCGGAAAGTTCGCCACACTGTTGGATTTGTCAAGTCGAAGATCGGAGCTCCCGTAGTCTTGTGAACGCAATGAGGATAATCCATGGGTAACATAATAATGTTCATATCTGCTAAATTATAGCACCTTTTGGATGAGTGGTTTGGGAGCTACAATGGACTTGGGAACGCAATAAGGTTAATCGATCGGTAACATGTTCATATCTGCTGAATTATTGTGCCTTTTCGTTGGGTGGCTCGGCTGGTTTGTACAGGATCCCTTTCACACACGCGTATCTTCCTGTGCCTTTCATTAAAAGCTAACAGAGGATAATGATTGGGAAGGGGGTTTTGCTGTGTGTGTGGGGGTGAGGGTGGAAATGGGTTTAAAGTGGCTTATGGGTAATAATGTCCTCCTCCAACTCGAGCAGAGCTGATTGGATTCACAATGCGGCTGGAATTATGTTTCACAGATTAACAAACGTATTGTGTGTGTGTGTGTGTGTGTGCGTGCGCCCCCCCCCCCCCCTCCCCCAATCCCGTCTGATTCTGGGGTAGTGAATATGATATCTTCTTCTTCTGCTGCGTTCATCCGGAGTTTTTTCGGACGTTATTGCGTTGTGCCTGTTTACAGCAGAGCTGCGTTTTTGAGCCGTTAGGCCGACACATCCGACTTCTGCAGGCATTTGTTGACCGGGTTAACCTTCCCGGGCGAATATGTTATTAGCCGTCGTCTTAACTCTAAGAATATCACATTGGCTGTCTTAACTCTAAGAATATCACATTGGCTGTCTTAACTCTAAGAATATCACATTGGCTGTCTTAACTCTAAGAATATCACATTGGCTGTCTTAACTCTAAGAATATCACATTGGCTGTCTTAACTCTAAGAATATCACATTGGCTGTCTTAACTCTAAGAATATCACATTGGCTGTCTTAACTCTAAGAATATCAAATTGGCTGTCTTAACTCTAAGAATATCACATTGGCTGTCTTAACTCTAAGAATATCACATTGGCTGTCTTAACTCTAAGAATATCACATTGGCTGTCTTAACTCTAAGAATATCACATTGGCTGTCTTAACTCTAAGAATATCACATTGGCTGTCTTAACTCTAAGAATATCACATTGGCTGTCTTAACTCTAAGAATATCACATTGGCTGTCTTAACTCTAAGAATATCACATTGGCTGTCTTAACTCTAAGAATATCACATTGGCTGTCTTAACTCTAAGAATATCACATTGGCTGTCTTAACTCTAAGAATATCACATTGGCTGTCTTAACTCTAAGAATATCACATTGGCTGTCTTAACTCTAAGAATATCACATTGGCTGTCTTAACTCTAAGAATATCACATTGGCTGTCTTAACTCTAAGAATATCACATTGGCTGTCTTAACTCTAAGAATATCACATTGGCTGTCTTAACTCTAAGAATATCACATTGGCTGTCTTAACTCTAAGAATATCATATTGGCTGTCTTAACTCTAAGAATATCACATTGGCTGTCTTAACTCTAAGAATATCACATTGGCTGTCTTAACTCTAAGAATATCACATTGGCTGTCTTAACTCTAAGAATATCACATTGGCTGTCTTAACTCCAAGAGTACTTGCTTTCTGCTACCAGGTGTTAAGAGGTTGAGTACACCCAGAAGCCACGTGGCCATGAAACAGTCTCGTCAGACGGAGACTTGAGCCTGGGGTCATTATGCCGGCAGACGAATGCTCTAGCCATTACACCCCCAGCTCCTTTGACATACACATGTTCTAGCTTTATGCCATTTTTTATTGCGGATGGTAAAGTTTCGTGTTTTAGTCAACAGCGGACATGAGAGGAGTCATAAATGTAGTAGAGGCTCAGAAGGGACAATAAGCAAATCAAATGGTTTGTAGATTGGTAGGTTAGTGAATCCCCTGGAAGGCTGGATTGTAACTTTTAAGTACAATGCCTTGACGGTCAGGTCTTTTGAGTCCTGAAAGGGCTCGCATCTATCGGACCAAGGTTGGTGTAGAGACTTTTCTCGTACCATCTCAACGGGAATTGTGTTGAAAAGCTCTCCTCCCCTCCCTCCATGCTCAGGAACCAATGATGTGTGTAGACCTGTACCGGGTCTTGAGAAGCACACTAGGGAATATGATTATGAATGAGTACAGAACATACAAAAACACAGAGCAGATCCACAACTCTAGTGATCGCGTGATGGCAAAACATGACCGCCCACGCTTATCGGCATGTCACATGATGATGATGATGATGATGATGATGATGATAATGATGATGATGATGATGATGACAGCGCATACGGCCGAACTAGGATTAGGTGTAGATTGGTCATCTTTCCTCCACATATGTTAGGATCTGAGCACATGGACATGCCAAGGTGAAAGGTCATGAACGCGCAGACCAGCTGGCAATGCACCAATACAATGGGGAAGAAGCATGGACAGGCTGATGTAATCAATGCTGTGCGGACTCGGCTGGCGGACAATGCCGGGACTTCGACGCTACCCCGACTACACGAAAAGGAAGTGAAGCCTGGTCAATCTCTTCAATATCGCCTTCTAGGTCAAGACAGGAGATACAATAACAATCTCCTTATGGCAGTCATACTGTGGGATGGCTGCTGCATTGAAGCACTGAACACGCTTTGGAATGCCTAATGTACAGTTACGTCATTCGACATAGCATAATAGGTTTCAGGTGTTTATTTTAATTTTATCACCAACAAACTCCGACCCGACGGCCAGTGAGAAATGAATGAGAACCTCTCATTGACAACGTTGCTGATTATATCTGGCTTTTCTGATTACATCTGGCTTCACCGAAAATAGCCATCAGACCAACTTTCTAACAGCCTGTGTTCTGTGATCCGAGTCGCTGCGTGCGTTTTCTTTGTATATTATAGTATTATGTTTTCTTTGTATATCATTGTATATAGACATTATTTGTAACACACAGAGAGTGAGGGAGGGAGAGAGAGAGAGAACAAACTTTATTTTCAATAGGTTAAGAATTGGACACTCTGACATTCTGCCCTTCACACAGAGAGAGAGAGAGAGAGAGAGAGAGAGAGAGAGAGAGAGAGAGAGAGAGAGAGAGAGAGAGAGAGAGAGAGAAAGAGAGAGAGAGAGAGAGAGTGGAGAGAGAGATAGGGGAGAGGGGAGACAGACTGACTGACAGACAGACAGGAGAATAGCATTAGGTGCCATGTCGATAAGCATGGGTGGGGGGTGGAAGGGTGGGCAATCTGACAGAATGTACAGTCAGGGCGAGAGACAGACAGTGTTGGAGATCCATTGCAGCCAACTTTCATTGTGGAGACGACACCTGTTTTGATTGATTGATTGATTGATTATGATTAAAAGGCTAGAAGACCCGTTCACTGCACCGGTTTTTTGCCCATCTAGCTCGGCCACTCTCCACAGAGCAGATAACCGCCTGCCGAAAGCTAACACAGAGAACGAACTCCCACCAGGATCCCATAGAGTCATCCGACACCCTGCACTCGAGAACTAACGCAGCCCGAAAACGAACTCACGGGGACCCCTGCCTGCACTTTCACCTACCAACACAACCAAGACATTACAACCAAAGTCAAGCAAGCAACATGCAGGCTACACTTCGCAATGACACCAACAACAGAAAGAGAAGCGCATAGATCGAAAGAACGAAAGAACTTTATTTTCAAAGGGTCACAAATTGGGCACACAGGCCCATCTTACATTCCGACTTTCCAATCACTCATCTTTCGCTCATCAATTACATTCACATAGGAAAAAGAAAACACTGTCAAATAAATGTTGTAAACATAAGCAATGCATAATACCATGTTATAAGACAGGCAAGCAGGCGGACACACGTACACACACACATTCACAAACAAATACAATCATTTACACACACACACACTCACATTTACGCACCCACTCAATAAAACACAAATAAACACTCCCTCGCATTCACATATACTTTCTCACAATCACAAACTCACTAACAAAAGTTTACTCTCTCTCTCTCTCTCTCTCTCTCTCTCTCTCTCTCTCTCTCTCTCTCTCTCTCTCTCTCTCTCTCTCTCTCTCTCACACACACACACACACAAACACACGCACGAACACACACATACACACATTTTCTCTTTCTCTCTCTCTCTCTCTCTCTCTCTCTCTCTCTCTCTCTCTCTCTCTCTCTCTCTCTCATGCCCATATATCCTCATTAATACATACAAGGCACACACATACACTCCTTCCCATACACACATACTCTCTCTCTATCTCTATCTCTCTCACGCCCATATATCCTCATTAATACATACAGCAAGGCACACACATACACTCCTCCCATACACACATTCTCTCTCTCTCTCACGCCCATATATCCTCATTAATGCATACATCAAGGCACACACATACACTCCTTCCCATGCACACAAACTCTCTCTCTCTCTCTCTCACACACACACACACACATACACACACGCCCATATATCCTCATTAATACATACAGCAAGGCACACACATACACTCCTGTCCATACACAGACAATCGACACATACATACTTTCACACACACACATACATACTTTCACACACGCAAATACACAAATACTCACACAGTCGTACATCCACGGTCACACACCCACACACTTCATTACATACTTACACATATATCCACTCACAATCACAAACACTAAATCATTCACACATTCATACTCTCTCTCTCTCTCTCTCTCTCTCTCTCTCTCTCTCTCTCTCTCTCTCTCTCTCTCTCTCTCTCTCTCTCTGAAAACAAAAATCAATAAAGTTCTCTCTAATATAATATAATAATTTTCTCTAAAATAAAATGAAGTTCTCTCTCTCTCTCTCTCTCTCTCTCTCTCTCTCTCTCTCTCTCTCTCTCTCTCTCTCTCTCTCTCTCAGAATAAAGTTAAATCAATCAATCAATCAATCAATCTCTCATGCCCATATATATTCAATAATACATACAATCACGCACGGATACGCACTCGGCTTCAAGCAGTCACTCAAATAAATATACACAGACCTATACTTTCACATACATACATTGACAACTGTCATAAGCATCCACATAAAAATAGGAAAATGTCTCACACATACACATGCATATCTTGCAGATCAAAACAAACAACACCATACTAACTGTATGAAACAGAGGAACAGATATACTACACAAGACCAGCAGTCACAGCCACACACAAAGCACTACAGCGACTAGAGGAAATACACGTAAACTAGTACTCTGACATACAAAGCAATCTGCCTAACTAAATACAATAGCTGCAACCACAAAAGACATACAAATTTACTTCTTGCGTTAGCAGAATGTTAGTGTCGTGTTCTTTACAGGACGTCGCAATCAACCCAGGTATTTTGGTTTGGGATTTTCTAGGAAATTTGGGAGTCTCCGTGGCGAAGTAGTCACGCCGAATGCCATGCGCTCCGAACGTTGTGGGTTTGAATACTGCCTACGTCGTTCGGTTAACGAGTGCAATTTTCTTGGGGATCCCTGGTGGTCGTCGCTGGAGCTATGGAGTTCGTGCTTTGTACAACGCTTTCGACAGGAAGCCCTGCGAAACGACACGGGGCCACGTGGGATAAAACCCGACGCAAAGAAACCGATCATGTTGCCTTTAAACCCTTTTTACCTAGGCAATTTAATGTAACTAGAATCTAAGTATCATTTCAATGATACAAACGAGCACAGATGAGAATTAGAAGTTATTTCATCCAGAGCCTTTGCCGCCTGGCGTGGGCGGTCATGCCTCTCCACAAATTGCGATCTCCGACGTCATGGATCAATTCGTGTGTTGACTCCCTTCCGTGTTATGACACAAGACTGTCAAGAATCTTCTCACGCTGTCTTCCTCTATTTCTCTTTACGCAAATCTTTCCGGTTGTCACAACACGTTCCAGTTTTCTTAAAATGTGGCCAAAAACCTATGACTGCCTCTTGCTGATGTTTGTGATAAGTTGTCTTTGTGGCTTAGCTTCCCTTAAAACGACATGGCCACTCATTTTGGCTGTACAATTAATTTTCAGCATTCTTCTATAAACCCATATCTCTAAGGCTTCCATTGATTTTTTCGCCGTTTACTAATTGTCCATGAATCGCAGCCGTATGTTAAAACTGGTTCTATGTGAGGTTATATACATTTTGCTAAACAACTATTATTATTATTATTATTATTGATATCACCATTACTAAAACAATGCCACGTAACACAACACAGGGTAAGAAACTAGACAAAATCATCACCATATTTACCATACAACCATGATTGCCTTTTGTGTAACTATGATCATCTTTGGATCCCTTTCTGCGCCTTGAGGTGTACTGAGCATATGACGCTATCCCTCATATTTATATAGACCAATCGGCACTCCATGGGTGATATCTTTCTCTCGCAGGTTGCCTTTACTCCCTTGATATTTCCTAGTACCCATCTGGGCTGCATCGACCTGATAGCTCAGATCAATTTTCATCAATCGGCGTCACCCAATGTGTACAAATGGCATGATAGCAACATACGATCAATTACACAAACAAACTTCGAAAACAAACAAAATACACGCGGCGACATCTTGTATAAGCACATAGCTTTATGCCGATTAAAATTGTAAATAAAAACATACGCATGTTTACTATTGTTGAAGGAATTAAACTCCAGAGGAGCGTCTGACCGCTGGTCTCTCGTTCTGGAGACCTGAGTTTGAATCCTCGGTAAGGTGATGGATTTTTTTCTGTTGTCGGGGGGGGGGGGGGGGGGGGAAGAGAAAGAGAGAGAGAGAGAGAGAGAGAGAGAGAGAGAGAGAGAGAGAGAGAGAGAGAGAGAGAGAGAGAGAGAGAGAGAGAGAGAGAGAAACAGAAAACCCGAACCTGCAGACTTGGCGTCGACTGCATTAAACCAGGTGACCTTAGTTCCCCTCATCCCGTGTCCTACCGCATAGAATAGGCAGTAATGACAGTTTGACAGAAGGCATAAAACCAATACACTGTAGTCACCATTTTTATTTTGACAAGCGAATATTATCAGATTCAGTGCCAACCACAAAGTATGTTTTGGATCAAACAAATATGGATGACGGAAAATGGGAAGCAGGGGTGTCTCACAGTTCAGTTGAGCTGGGTTGAGCTAAGAACTGACATCACTGCACACATTTCCATACGCGCTCCGTCCTCTCGTTCAACACCAGCGAAGACTCACACTACTAATCGTTCCCACCGCTATCTGATTGAAAGTTCTCCTGGTCTTCCCTCTCAGTTTTGAGATTCTACCAGAACCCCTGACAATCCCCCGAAATCTCATCTTTTCCACAAACGGGTTTTTAATATGTTCCTTCACCTTCTCCACCTGGTCCCCAAGGCACACGACTACCTCTCCCTTGTCCATAGGTAATCTACCACTAAGAGGTGCATTCTCTGCTAGCCTATCAGCCTGTTCATTCCCCTGCACTCCCAAATGGCCAGGGCAAAAACACCATACAATTCTCACAATCTGTGACCTCTGAAGCGAGGTGAGCCATTCCATACGAAACATTCCTTTCTCCACCTTACTAAGCATACTCCTTGAGTCCGTGATGAAGACAATGTGTGTTGCAGTGGTCTTCTATAAACAACGTAATGCCGCAGTGACTGCTTTCACCTCCATTCTAATGCTGGAGGTCGTAGCCTCGTATGCCATACTCTCTTTTTATTCAACAATCGTCCATCAGTCTTCGCAATGAACCCCCACCAACTCCGTCTGTTTTTCACCGCTGAACCATCAGTTAAGATCACTATGCCATCTCGACGTGTATTACTCTGGATCAGTTATTCCACTTCAAACTCACTGTGGCCCGCTGCCCATTCTCTGCACTCACCACCCAGTGTTACTGTTACATTGTGCCAGTCCGTCCTGTCTGCCGGTACGTTAACCCACTCTTTTTCACGACTGATGGTCTCTAGATCACACACCTGACGTATAGATATTTCTGCCTGTGCCATCCAGGGCCTACCTCGTCTTAGTCTGGCTCTTGAACATACCCATGGCTTCATGCAGGGGTGATCCCTATCAGCAGCAACTCTTGGGAACCATTTAGCGTGAAAGACCCTATGCCTATCCACCATTATTGGTAGCGCCAGGATATGCCTCATGCATATAATTGGTGTATCCTTTGTGCGCCCCAGGATCACCCACCTGGCCGCATTTTGTATGCGCTCTAACCTTTCAAGCTGACTCTTTGATACAGTCAGGAGCCCCAAACCATACTCAATGACAGAAATTATTAACTGCTGAAAGAGCCTGTAAAGCATCCTCTGGTCTACCCCGGTGGTTACTTCCATCGCCCTCAATTCATTAAGTCCCCTACCAGTCTTCACCACCAAAGCCTCCACATACTCTTTAAAAGACATACACGTGTCGAAGGTGATATCCAAGTACTTAAATTCACTCTCTCTACTAAGAGTACAACCATTCAATACAATACATGGGACATCTGCCTGCACAATCCAGTTATCCAGGGAGTACCACACAACCGATGCCTTGTCTGGGTTTATCACAGCCCCTACGTCCCTGCGCAACTCCACCACCCCGTTTACTGCTATCTGTAAGTCTGCAGCCAAACTGTCCCTGTCTCTGTCCTGTTTGTACACCAGTACATCATCTGCAAATGTCAAGATTCTACCAATACCTGGTGTCTCAATAGCTGTGAATTTGCTGGTGTAAACATTAAAAAGCACTGGGGACATGGCAGATCCCTGTGGCAACCCAAGTGTAATCGTACAGGGGTCAGAAGTCCAGGAACCCATGCGCAGTGCA
>JACEFZ010021123.1:612500-615000 GCA_014155875.1 Cepaea nemoralis | reverse complement strand
TTAATATTTCACCACAAATGTAGCTTTAAATTGATTCTTGAAATGTTCATGTGGCGGTGTCTCCTTATCTTCTACACTGTTGTTCATGACGATGCAGCCGACTTGTCCCCTCTTGATAGCCGAATCGCGTCATTCTTAGCAAAGTTTTACTGGTCTGCATCTGTTCGTTTGATCATTATAGTGAGTCCGTAGATGTTAGCAATGGCTGTCGTGGCGTTTCTCTGAAGTGGGAGTCTCCGTCAACAAGTGGTTACCCGCCTCGCGCACCGAATGTCGTGGGTTCGATTCAGGACCACATTGTTCGGTTCGCGAATGCAACTTTCTCAAAGACTCCTGTGAGTCGTCGCTGGAGCTACGGAGTTCGTGCTTTGTGCAATGCTTTCGCCAGGTCGCCCTGCGGAAAGAGACCGAGCCATTTGGTATCAACACCTAGTGCAATGAAGTCGACTCTCTTACCTTTTAAATCCCCATATTTTTCTCTATGACGTGTGAAAGTAGACTTTCGTGTTAAATGTTAATCATTATCATGCACCATGGCAACTGGCGTTGGCGCTCACGCACCCCCACGGATCTCGGTCTCTGGTGCTCTGGGTCTATTCTATTGATGATGATCTTCCATGCCACCGTCTCAATCCGCCCAGCATCATTTCTCGCAGCTTGTTCACGTCTCTTATACGGCTGATTTTTCAGTTGTCACGAAGCTTTCCAACGCTTCTCTTCTCATTACATGACCAAAGAACACTGTTTCCCTATTATATTTGTATTTAATGTTATACTTTCATTAGCCTTTTCCAGGCTCTCGTTGATAATTACTCTGGCAGTCCAAGGTACTCTATAACACACGCTTCAGAAACCACAACTACGTTGCCTCCAAGAACTTCCTAATTTATTAATTTACGTTCCATGATTCACTTCCACACAGCAAAACAAGTCAAATATAACATTTCAGTATTCTCTTTCTAATATTCGGTGATACTGACGTATTACGCGAAAATACTTTTCATCGTCTTAAATGTATATCTTGCTTGGCCTATTCTGCTTTTAATCTCCGCCATGCACTACCACCCGATATTATAATCGCTTAGATATTTGAATTTATTAACTTGCTTATGCATTTTCCCTTCTATTGTGTTGTCACAGTTTGGTATTATGTTGTTTCTTGATATAACTATTGTTTCTGTATCCTCGATATGTAATGGCAGTCTTTTTTTGCACTATGCTACCAAATGCCAAACTGTTGTTGTAAATGTTTTTTATTCTCAGCTATGAACACTGTAATCTACACATCGATATATTAAATGTTGTGTTGTTCAAATGCAAGGGCCTTACTTTTTCAGTCCCTGTGTGGCTTATAGAAACCAAGACTTAACTGGAAATGAACGATCCCTCGTGTTTGTTTAATTCACGTTGAATCCGGTAACTGATCTCCTACACAACTTACATGTTCTTCATGTGTTTCTTTTCTCTACAACAGTTGTTTCTCAACCGGCTTTACTCGTGACCATTGGTGCAGTTGTGCTAGGGCGCTCCTAGGATACGCCCCGGCACTTTTTTTACGTGACCAGGGCGCTCCTGGGATAAGCCGCGGCAATTTGTGAACAGGGCGCGCACTGCCGTACAAAATGACGTTAAATATGTAGCGTTGTCTTAATGTTCTGTATTTAACATTAATTGTAAACATTGTTCATACAATGTTACGTGTGCGGGTCACTCAGAAATCAATGGCAAACTACTGAACGTAAACTTGACTTGAAAATCACAAACAGCCTGCGACGTCCTGTAAAGAATATGCAACTAACTTGTTTTTTTCTTCCTCGTTTGGAATTTGAATAATGACGTCAGATACATGTACTTTACAGGACATGATCATCAACCCCAGCATTGTTGGGCTGTATGTGATTTACAAGGTAAGTTTACGTTCAGTAGTTTTCCTCTGCTCTGTGAACGACCGGTACTAATACCATTGTAACGACCGGTACTAATACCATTGTAACAACAAAAAGCCAACGCAAGGCAGTCTGCGTCAAAATCGCCCGTGGCTGTGTTTCGAACGCGATATGCGGGTTTGCGAATTGCATTTGTAATACCTTCACCGCGGCGCCGGCACGGTTAATGTACTTTAGGCATATGTGTTCATCATCATTTTCCACTTTTGCCGTCAAGCGTCATGGGGAGATATAGTTGACTCTCCAGCGCCCGATGGGAGGCATTGGATAGTGGCATTCCTTGTGATTGTGCAATGTCTTTGATGTCGTCAATCAATTTTCTTCTCGGGCGTCCTCTTGCTCTCGTATCAGATCTTCTTCGATGTGGGGCCAGTGCTGGTGTTGTATTCTAACGAGATGGCCAAACCATTGATCTTCTGCCTTTCAATATATATCACAAGGTGTTGATCCCACTGTCTATTTGACAGCATCATTTCTTACTCGGTCTCGAATAGTTAAGTGGTAGCTCTCCTCAAGCATCAATATAGGCTATCTCGTTAACTGGTGTATCGGAA
>JACEFZ010021123.1:372500-607500 GCA_014155875.1 Cepaea nemoralis | reverse complement strand
CCCCCCCCCCCCCCCCGGTGGGACATTCCCCACCGGTTGAGAACCACTGCTTTAGAGTACGGGAAAACAACGACTGGGCTACATTATGCAACTGATTTATTTAGTGAAGAAAGTGGAATCACGAGGTCGTGTTCATCTGCCATCCATATCACCAGTAACATCTGCACAAGACACAGACACAAACCACTGGCTAGAGTAAGCATTTAACTGATTCACTGTCAAACAAAAAGTGGGTTTGGACCGAACATGGTACTAATAATTTCATTACCATATGAATTTCCATTCACCGAGCACTTAAATTGCGGGAGATACAACAAAACAAAACAGATAACACGATGACCCTAGTATGGCGATATATCGTCCTTCTCTCCAAATGGGAGATCGTATTTGGTGATATGTTATCCTTCATCGCTGAATCAGTAAATGAAGTATAGGTAGGTATATAACGAGATGATTTTATGTCATTCCTGTCACAACTATTGATATATGTACAAGACACAGAACAGACACAAACCACCGACTAGAGTAAGCAACGGTTGCATTCAATGAAATTGTAGGATATAAGGTCGTATTCTTCTGCCATCCATATCACAACTATTGAAATCTGTACAAAAGACTGACACAGCCTACTGACTTGATTATTAAACGAGTTAATGTTTACAGCGTTGTCTTTTCTTCCCTCTTTTTCGCTGTATTCACTACAGATAAGTAATCTGTATTTTCATGTTTTTCATGCAGTTGTATCAGTGTATGTTTGTTGTTTGTGTGCTGACGAAGGCTTTAGCCGCAACGGTAATTAGGAGACTCGTATAGAGTGTGAACAATAAAACTGGAGCTCTGATCCAGGACAAACGAAACAATGAACCATAAACGGAAGAAGAAGAAGAAGAAGAAGAAGAAGAAGAAGAAGAAGAAGAAGAAGAAGAAGAAGAAGAAGAAGAAGAAGAAGAAGAAGAAGAAGAAGAAGAAGAAGAAGGAGGAGGAGGAGAAGGAGGAGGAGGGGGAGGAGGAGGGGGGATGAGGAGGAGGAGAAGAAGAAGAAGAAGAAAAGAAGAAGAAGAAGAAGAAGAAGAAGAAGAAGAAGAAGAAGAAGAAGAAGAAGAAGAAGAAGAAGAAGAAGAAGAAGAAGAAGAAGAAGAAGAAGAAGAAGAAGAAGAAGCGTTACGAACACATTAACTATAAAGTATGCCACGGCGTCGCCGAAGGACAAGTAGTTGCACTTGGAAGCTCGACCAGGTATAGCAGGCTCTAGTCATGAGTGGCCCAGGCAGGTAGATTTGAGACGGAGTTGAGTAAAGAAATAGAAAAAAAATAGTGTTTAAGTTCTACACAGAACCTGTACTTTTGTATGAATGTGAAACGTGGACAGTGAGCAGACGAGCTGAAAAACATCTAATGGCAGTGGAAATATGGTTTCTGAGAAAAATACAAAGAATACCATGGACAGACAGAAAAACCAATGAGCGAGTTCTATAAAACAACAAATGAAAACCGTGAACTGATTAGAGAAATCAGACGTAGAAAGTCAAGATTTTTGTGCACGTAAAAGAAGACATAAACTTGAGAACTACTCCAGGACTGCCCAAACTACAACATATCCAGGCGAACCTTCTGGCCTAGAGAGACAACAGTGGAAGATAAACTCTATGGACCGCTGAATGAACTAAAAATGACAGTTAGATTCATACAAGAGACAACATTGCAGTTATAGACATATTTCAAGCGAACGAAAGAAGAAGCAGAAGAAGAAGAACTTGAGAACAACGGGCAAGAGTGGGGTGAAAAGAACAAGGGAAGAAGTAAATATATAGATGGCTTGGCCATATGGCATAATCGAGGCAAAAACAGTGTTGATCCACGACTCTGGTGATCGTGTGAGATGGGGGAAACATACTCGCCCTCGCTCTTCGACAAGCCACGTGCTGCTGGTGATGTATACAGAAATAAACGTATGGCCTATTTCTAACGGCCCATGGGGGAATTATCTCATTATAACGTGAAATGTGCATGCATGTGGCTGAAATATGCTTTACCTCCCAGCTATCTGGTAGCCATGCTGGTATTCCGGTTGCTGGCCCACAAACTACAAAATTCGGGTAAGTATTCAAAACTGGGCATGGTTTAACAGCAGATACAGTTGGTCATTGTGCTGCCAGCGTTACATATACGACATGACTATGCAAGCATAGGGAAACTATCTTTATTTGTGATCAGAGAGAGGGGTAGAGAGAGAGAGAGAGAGAGAGAGAGAGAGAGAGAGAGAGAGAGAGAGAGAGAGAGAGAGAGAGAGAGAGAGAGAGAGACAGAGAGAGACAGAGAGAGAGAGAGAGAGAGAGAGAGAGAGAGAACGAACGAACGAACTTTATTTTCAAAGGGTGTCATAAGTCGGGGTGCCCCGCCGGCTAGATGAAAGTATTTTTCACTGGCGAGCAACCCCTAATAGTCAGAAACTGACTAGGGACAAAATCTATATGGCTGAACTATAGATTAGGCCCCTGAATATCCAAAGTACAGCTCCAAGTGGCTCGTTACAAAATTAAAATGAACTGTGCTGAATATTCGCCAAGGATGGGAAGAAGAAGGTTAGCTAGAATAGATTTTTACGTCTGAATTAAAGTGTAAAGACAACTATTCCAGTACAGGTTTTTCTCCCTGACTGCTCCCTTCCTTGGTGTGTAAGTGAACCCCCACCAATGTACACACACAACACGTATGCACAATTGGAATTAAAATATAACGACAGAACTATGAGTTACAATACTACAACATTTATTTACTAATCATAACCATAGACATAGGATGATTGTCAATATGAGGATGATGAAATCATATACATATTGATATTGATGACAAACATTACGTAACTTTACTTGTTACTCGATCTATCTGGATCTGTGGTCCAGATCCCCACTCTCCAGTAGACAACAAAAGAAACAGCTTGCCGGTATTCTGACGAATCTGGTCAGTCCTAGCTCTACCTAGTCTTCACTCTATCTTGAGATCTACAACATAGGTGCTCCTTGTGAGAGCTTGAAAGAAAGTCAAGAATGTGTTATATCAGTTCTACATCAGCGCAATCCTAATTAAAACATATCATAACACAAACATATACAATGACCAGTCTGGCCAAGTTTATCTTCCAGCTCTACTGTGCTCACCATCCTCCTTCTCCCTACTGTCGTTAGTCTGGGACGGGCTTTTCAAGTGTCTCACACGCCTGTAATGATTACATTTCTGCCGCCCCATGTCCATGTCGCTAATACAGAAATTGTGTGTCATACAGCCGCTCCGTCCAAAGTTGGGTTAGCAGCTCACAGGGTCGGTAATGGTATTATAACAATGCCTGATCATCCGGGCTTGCAAGCCGTGACCAGTAGCTGTGCCAGGTTTCCATGCATTACCCTCCACCATATGATGAAAAAGGTTTAGCACCATATACCTATACCAATTGTGGGTAATGTCTGTACCATTACACCTCTGCTTCCAACACAATCATTGGCCAATGTGCCAATGCGCAGACAATAGCATAACACTTCATATTGGTAGGTTTGCATATGACAAATCAATATATCAAACATCCAATACACATAAACATATTGATTAAACTAGACATATTATGATACTTTAACATCATAGCATAATGCACTAGTTAGTTACTGCTGTTGTAAGAATTAAATAAATAGTCAGTCGACTATATTCTGTACAACCAATGCACACACCAAAAAGAGACTAGTCTAGTTTAGAAAGAGATGGCAAGCATCTGCTACGACACCTCAAGTATATCTAGACAAGACCTGCCTTCCAGAAGTTTCTACTTCTCAGAAGAGTAGCACTTACAGCACAATGATATTGAACACAGAACTCAGAAAGAACACTCAAGTAACCTATGACAATGATAGTTCTTGCAATAACCTAGATCAGATATAGACTGAAAATCGGTCCATCCATCTAAGAAACTAAGAGAATTACTAAGGGACTAGTTACTAAGAAATAATTCCTAGAAGCCAACAAAAAAAATCATGCATATGACTACAGACATTGAGATAGTTCCTACCTGTTCTGAAGTCAAACTTAATCTAACCTAAAACAGGCTAGGGACCCTTATTTAAGCTGAGTCAAGCAGACCATATTATCTCCTGGCATTCCCCTCATAAATTCTTCTTATCTCCACCGGACGGTAATTGCACTTATCACTGCAATTGGCCATCACACCTGTGGGTCTGACAATTATTAGCCCACTAAGTCTTATCAGTGATTTCACACCTTGCGCCTCTAGTCTCTACCAGATGGGGTCATCCATCGCGGTTGGGCGATTTCCTAGCTATTCTTATCAGGGATGCCTGGTCGGTTTTAATTACACAGTCCATGGCCCAGTTCATTGTTGATTCAGCATGTCTGGGTCAGCAGTTTCCCAAGGTGTATACTAATTATCTAGTTGCCATTTTACTTGCCATCTGCAAGCTTACGTCATGGCTGGTTGGTTTTAATTACTATTCCGTCCCCTGAGTCTGCCCTCCCGTCTGGCTGGATTGATAAGACTGTGCAACTGATCTGGGGGTGACTGGTACTGGTGTCAAATTAACTTCCCAAATAGAAAGCCATTCCTGGTGGTTTGTTTACTTGCAGGTTTTGCAAGCTTACGTCAAGACAGTATAGCCTTGAATATAGAGAAAACAGTTTTGTTCGTCTGTTGATCCTCTACATGGCCCATCAAAAGTGAACCGAAAATTGTTCTGGGAAGTAAAGGCTGCCAATTCGTGACAAAGGGTAACACATTGGGCACGCAGGCCCGTATTACATTACAGAGAGAGAGAGAGAGAGAGAGAGAGAGAGAGAGAGAGAGAGAGAGAGAGAGAGAGAGAGAGAGAGACAGACAGACAGACAGACAGACAGAGAGGGGGTGGGGGGTGACTTTACTCATGGTGATCAAGACATGGTATGACGTGAGTTGGAATCTATTTACAATTATGCTACTATTTAGACCGCCTGCCTCGTGCTCCGAAGGATGTGGGATTGTTTCCTGGCTACGTCGCTCGATTCGCTCGCAATTTTCTCGGAGACTCAGGGGGGTCGTCGCTGGAGCTACGAAGTTCGTGCTTTGTGCGACGCTTTCGGCGAAATGAAGTCCATCTTCTTGCCTCTGAAACATTTTTCGCTCTTTAGTATACAGCCAGACATACATTCTTCAACATTTCTTCTTATACATCCAAACTATGAACTGCAGATAAAGAAACAATTCAGAAGCTAGAAGATGAGTTCAAATACCTCGGCAGATGGAGGATGTAACAAACAGGATGTATAGAGAATAACTTGTGATTTACTAGGCAATTTTAGTTCAGTAGTTTGCCGTAGTAGTTTGACAAGGATAAGAACATTAAATCTTACATTTTCCGTGCGCTGATTAGGCGGTTGTACACAATAAACTACAGTCACTAACCGGTACCTGCGACACAATAACGGATTAAAATGTTTGATAGAACCACTAATGCAAAGCGCAGGTATGTGTATTTCACCAAAGTCAGGTATGACTGAGCTACTGTATGACAGTAGACGGTACTATCTGCTTTCTTCAGGGCTGAATGTTGGGCGGCGCTCACCATTCCCAACGCCTCTCATTATGCCAACGGCTTACGGCGGAGGAGCGCAAATGGGAGGTTACAAAGCATTACCCTAGTGCGAGGAAATGCAACCAAAATATTAAATGTCATGGAAGGGCAGACCAGGCCCTAAGTCTAGGATGGAAGCTCCGACAGGCGGACAGTTTGAGCATTGCTTTGCTGATCCGGGAGCTTCTGCGGCTTGTCTTGTTCAAGACGTATTGGTGTTAACTTTCCTCTGGAGTAAACTAGGCAGGCTGAGAGAGGGAACACGCTGCATGGGCAACACATGATCTCTAAATTCAGCCCACGCTGTATGTTATGGAGAGGTATAACTCCATTTTACAAACTATCGTCTGTCAAAACGACAAGGTCAATGTATTTCATGGAATAGGCCATCTCAATGTTCCTGTAACTAATTAAATAATGTACATAGCTTTCATAATCAACTAAAAGACAGATGACACTAACAACTACCCATTATCATCAATGGTGACAACAAAGTTAATGTAAAAAAAAACGCATTACACACCTGTGTGCTCGAAAAGAGCTCCATGTGGAACGGTGTACCCATGGAAGAAACTCACGTTCTCGCCAATCTACTTTCTGAAGTCCACAGCGATCCTCACAAGTAGCTTATGTCACGTATTAAAATTCAATATAGGCACAGTATAGTGTTTGATATCTTAAACTAAGTTTGCAGCCTGTTGCCTAAGGCCAGGAAACATGTTGTCAATAATGTGGTCACCGAACACGACGGCCTAGTCCATCAATACTCCAGTTCATCAATACACCAGTTCATCAATATTCCAGTTCATCAATACACTGATGTAATGTAACACAGTAGTCCGTCAATACACTGAAGTAGTGTAACACAGTCTTCCGTCAAAACACTGAAACAGTGTTACACTGGGCATGTGATTAGCACGCACTGGGTCCGCTTTATTGAATGTACACGAACATAGGATAGCTATTGTACATGAGTATGCATATATAAGAAAACATGCTTGATAGGACAACAGTAACGCGCGCTAGATGTATAAACTTATTCGGTTAAAACTTTGGCCTACAGCTAAAGGCAATCTTACAGTCCGGTGTTTTGAAGCTCTTATTGAAATACTTCTATGCAGGACGGGCTGATAAGTGTGAAATGTGTCCAGGACTGGCTGATAACTGTGAAATGTGTCAAAGTATGCAAGAGACGTTTGAGGATGTTTCTTAATGGTGTGCAGAAGATGGTTATAAGGTCAACCATTGTCAGGTAGGTGTGACGAGGTCATCTTCACAACAATTTTATTTATTACAAAATCTCTACAGAGAGAGGAAATCTGGTCCATAGGAACAACTTTTCGAGACAAACTCTTGGGAACAGTGAAGACTTCAGGATGTTCGTAATCAATGCCTGAATAAACTCATAGCAAACGTGTATCGAGGGGAAGAGAGGCAGAGGCAGACCACGAGAAATGATGCTGGATAGATTGCGACGGTGGCATGGAGGAATATCAACGACAGAGTTGATCCAGAAAACCAAGGAAAGAGATCTGTGGAGAGTCATGAACGCCTACGCCAGTCGGCATGGCACTTGATGATGATGAAACGTGTATCGCTTGAGGAGGAGGAGGGGGGAGCACTAGCAAGAGATGGAACGATGTCAACAGGCATCATTTCTCTCGCTCTGCCACTACTTCTTCTCCCGCTGATCTTTCCAGTGTCCATAATGTTTCCCAGTGCTTCTCTTGCCATTATATAACCAAAGGACGCTGGTTGTCTCTTTCTTATAGTTGTAGAATGTTTTAGTATCATTAGCCTCTTGCAAGCAATCGTTGTTAGTTACTCTGGCAGTCCAGGGTATTTGCAACATTCGTCTAAGGAACCACATCTCCATTTAAGCTCTCCTTAATGCGTTCATTTACGTTCAATGATACACTGCCGTACAGCAAAACAGATGCTAAACAATATGTCAGCACTTGATTTTTGTTATTCAGTATCAGTAACTTACTGTGCAGGGCTTAAAGCGCTAGCTAGCTTGCTTCCCATGCGATGATGGCGCCATAGGCCAAGCATCGCCTACACTGATGTATTGCACGTGAACTTTGACTTCTCGTTCAGACAATGGCAAACCACTGAACGTAAACTCGCCTAGAACATCTACCTAGTTTTTGGGTTGATCGCTACATTTTAGTGAATACTATACTTCTCATTTTCTGAAAAGCAGCTTTTGCTTGACCTACTATGCTCTTAGTCTGTTATGCACCTTCCATCTGATATGATTGCCTCTAGTCACTTCAGTTTATCAGATTGATTAAGCATCTCCCCTCTATTTTTTTTTATTACACAACAGGTCAGCAAGGCACAATGGATAATAGCGCTTGTTCTTAAACTTCCGGTGTTCTGATGCCATCAACTCCTGTATCGGTCAGCTGGACTAAAATGTTGACTTCTCGTCCTAGCTTGGGTTGTCCATTACAAGTACCTCATAAGTTGGAGTGGGTTCGCCTGATGGCGAGGGACACTGGTAATATGGAAAGCTAATCCACCCGCAAAAATATGTCCAATGTACTAGAAGTAGAAGCACATAAACGCACTACGTTTGAGTTCAAAGCGAGTGAGCGCAGAACAAAACACCAAAGAATATTTCACGACTCGACTACACGATACAGTATTTAACATTATCATTAAAACACAACTAATATTAACTAATCACTGATGCTATACACGCGGTCATTATAATAACTTTACTGATATCAGGTCTACGTTGGAAATGTTATGTTGCCTGCATACCTCTGAACCAAATAGAACTGTCATACAATTGCCTATTCAATGCTCGATATGCACCAAATGTGCGATGGTGAAACAGATAGCGCCTTAAATAGGGGAACATGTCCATTCAATTATGGGCGGGGTTGTATTGCCGCTATATAGGTGTATTTAGGAAACATGGGAAACCCGGCATGGTAGGTTATGATACTGTATTTCTCTCTTCCATCGCGTTTGTTTTGCGGGTGCCGTACTGGCTTGAAGTTCGGCTGCCAGACCAGTGGTGATGGGCTCGAGTCCGCTTCTGGGCGGATTTTAAAAATTAACCCGGTTGGCCCAGCCTAAAATAGGTACTATAACATGTTGTGGAAAATAAAAGAGGTCGGTGCGAAACTGATGACATTACCCGCCGAGTGCCGACTGGCCTGTACAAATATGGAGAACACAACATTAAAAACGAACACATGGGACGAGAGCTCAAGTTTGGTATTTGTCTGTAGTTATTGTTTCCTCGGGATTTATCACATACTGTTATATCTTGTTGAAGTCCAGATACGGATTATAAAACAAATGTATCTAGCAGCCTATGCCCCATGCGTCTTAAGACGTGTGCAGGGTCCTTTACTTACTGTGTTCACACTGACTGGGTATCTCCCACTCTTTTCGCTATTCTGATGTCCGCCGTCTGGCAAGCAAGCTGTCACTGTATTGCATTTTTTTTTTTGGGGGGGGGGGGGGGGGGGGGGGGGCACGATCTGTCATTTCTTATTGTTGTTGCTGTCCTGCTTTGCACTGAATGGTTATCTCTTATTCTTTTACCAATGCTGCTTTAAAATTATTGGTCATCTCTTATTGATTTGACTATCCTGCTTTGCACTGATTGGTCATCTCTTATTGATTTGATTATCCTGTTTTGTACTGATTTGTCGTCTCTTATTTATTTCAGTATCCTGCTTCGCACTGATTGGTATTCTCTTATTAATTTAATTATGCTATATGCACTAAGTGGTAATCTCTATTTTAATATCTAATCACCATCTGCACTTCACCAATTTACTTGCTCCACGGGGTCTTGTAACTGCTGCTTTCTTCTAGTAACACTACTTCACGGATATAATTACGGTTCTTTATTACTCTTCCCTCAGTTTCAGTCAAGGCAATTCTACAAGCTGTGTTTTCTATGCATAAATTGAACGGGCTTGGGGACAACAATTATGCATGCAGCGCGCTTTCTCCCCTCATTATTCCCTTCACCTAGACCATAGTTACCAGTGACGATGCTCACTTTTTTTATTTCCTACTTTGCATTGACATTTCTAAGTATCATCGTTATTTCAAAAGTGTTGCATTGGTCCATAGCCACGTCTTAACTCATTCCAAATTATCATTACTTACTTAACAAGACATAAATACAAAGATGGTTTTAGAAAATCAAAACAATGTTTTCCCGCAGTGAATTTAAATAACCAAGACACAAACCACAATACAATTTATTGCCTATTTATTGGCTCATATGCCTGGGACCATACTGCTATCCAAAGGTTTGCCATGCAGTATCACTAGCAGCACTGTCTCCTATTATTCGGAATTATTTATCCGTTTTTGCATTGTTGATCCAAAATTAAGCCAACTCCATTTTTGTATTACTTTCCTCCTGAGTAAATAATCCTGTTCTTATGTGAACGTGTCTCCCACGCGTGGCCATCCCATGTTACTAATACCTAACATATTGATCTTCATTTTAACCATCTGTATCGATATAGCTCTTAAGATTTATCTCCATCACCCCCAATAACTGTTGTCAGAACGCAATCATCCATACAACTCCTGCGATTAAGCGAATCCATCTATCAATTTAACTAGGGTAAAGGAAACCCGTAGCAATTATTCAGCAAATGTTGAGCACGAATGGCCAGATCTTGTTCCCGCTGCTGCGTTCCGTGGTTATATGCTCAATTTAAGGGACAGGGTGGCTTGGGGATTACGTTAACTACCCTGTGGCGAAGGAGTTACTGACGCAATTCATAATCCCGCATCCCGCTTTCGAAACTCAGCAGACCGCCTTTGCGTTGGTATTAATATAATGGTATGAGTGCCTGCCGTTCAGAAAGCAATAGCAAACTAATGAACGTAATCTTGCCAAGAGATCACAAACAGCCAAAATTCTGGGGTTGACTGCGCCGTCCTGTAAAGGATATGCAACTAACTTTTTTCGAGTACAAATCTGGTTCGTTCCACGGTCTTGACTACATTTTTTTTTAAATAAAATAAGACACCGATGATATACTCAGCACTGATCCTGGAGTTGTGGACTGGACGTCGTCACCAAGTGCCTTGCCGACTGGCGTAGGCGATCGTGCTCTCCACATCTTCGATTCCCAACAGCGCGGATCAGTTCGTGCGCTAGCGCTCTTCCGTTCTGACACAAGATTTTGACGCATTTTCTCGAATTGTCCTCCTCTATCTCTCTTTCCACCAATTTTTTCCAGTTGTCACAATGTTCTAGCTTCTATTTTCTGATAATCATAATCATCATCAGGTGCCTTGTCGGTTGGCGTGGGCGACCATGCTTCTCTATAAACTGTGATCTCCAGCGACATGGATCAATTCACGTGTTGGCTCCCTTCCGTGTCATGACATAAGACTGTCAAGAATCTTCTCACGCTGTCTTACTATATCTGTCTTTCCACAAATCTGCCCGGTTGTCACAACATGTTCCAATGTTGGTCTTCTCATAAAACATAAAACATGATGACTGACTCTTTCTGATGTTTGTGATCAGTTGTCTGTGCGACTTAACCTTCCTCAAAATATTCAGATTTCTAATTTTGGCTGTCCAATTAATTTTCAGCAAGCTTTCATAAAACCACATCTTCAAGGCTTCTATGTACTTTTTCATCTGTTAATTAATTGTTTTCTCATGAAAAACATACTGACCAATAAAAGATATCAACTGAAACGAGAAAAAGAGCGTTGAAGTGCTACATAGAAACTGTACTTTTGTATGGATGTGAAGCGTGGACAATAAGCAGTCAAGCTGAAAAAACATCTGATGGCTGTAGAAATGTGGTTTCTGAGGAAAATGCAAAGAAAACCATGGACAGACTGAAAAACCAATGAACAAGTCCTTCAAGAAACAAATGAAGATCGTAAACTGATTAGAGTCATTAGACGTAGACAGTCAAAATGTTTTGGGCATGTTGTGAGAAGAAATGACTTGGAGAACTTGGTGACGACTGGCTTGATCGAAGGAAAGAGACCAAGGGGAAGACCGAGAAGTAAATATCTGGATGGCTTGGCCACGTGGCATGGTCGAAACAGGAACACAGAGCTGATCCACGACTCTGGTGATCGAGTGAGATGGCAGAACATGACCGCCCACGCTTATCGGCATGGCACATGATGGATGATCGATGGCCAAACATGAAGACTAATGTTTGTGAAAAGTTATATTTATGTCTCAGCTTCGTTCACAACGTTTACATCAATCACTGTGGCTACTTGGTGAGAAATTATCAAGACATAATGCAAAGGTGGTTTTCCCCTCTTCTCGGACAAGAGTGAAAACGCGGGAGATTACGTGTGCGCGTTAAAAATGAGTTAAAAATCAATCGCCAGTTAGAAGCGAAACGCAACCAGAATAGGATGCTGCCGAAGCTACGTTTTCAAAACTAGGAAACCTTCCCGGAAAAATCAAATGTATAACATGTATTATTCTGGTATACACACAGTCGGCCAATCTTGAGGAGCGGCAGGCCCTGTGGCTAGAACGCCGATCTCTCAATCGAAAGACCTGGATTTAAATCGTCGATAAGGTGAAAACCCTAACCTGCACTAGCCAGGCAGCCTTAATAAATTTGCCCCCTCCTTCACATTTTCCTACAGTGCAAGGTAGTTCTGGCAGCAGTGACAGTTTTCAGTTTTGACACACATTCAGATCGTCGCCCATGGAACGAAGTTGAAGCAATGTATTACAATTCACTGTGTGGGGAACGAGCACTTGTGGAGATAACTGTATGTTAATAACTAAGTAAGAAGGGCCGTTTGACACGTCGTAAAGCCTATTGAGTAAATGATGCTATAGTCTGTTTACTTCTGTCTGCCCCAATATAAAATTCCATATCTCAGCTGAGGGAAAATGATGAGATTTAGCACATAACCTTATCATTATGTCCACCCAACAACAACAAAATTTTGTTCTGGAGATTGTACAGCAGATTTCAAAGTTTGTTTATATGCGGTATATAATTTACGGGACAGAGATGAAGTGCATGTTATTAAATGTATTACATCTTCACACGCAAATATTAGCGCTGAATAGTTAATTTTCTCGTGGGACATGGGATTGGCCTTATGACAAGTACCTCGCGTAGAGCCGAACTGGCGGGAAATTACTGTAAAACAAGTTTGTTAGCGAGAAATCACTAGTTTTTCACCAAAACATCAAAGAAATGTCGCCGCTTTCCATAATTTAAGTTGCTTTTGGACATATCAAAGACATATTCCTTGGGTGCGGAGTAAATATAAGACGGCATGAAAAATTTCATAACGATGCAACAGACAGTTTTCAAAATAATTGATCGTGAATGAAGGCATTCATTTCTGGACAGACTATAGCTGCCTATTTGTATCAACCAAACGGCGCTCAACAAGTATTGTGATCCATAGCACACCCGCCTCCTTTGATTCTCCGGACATTTCCTGTACCCACTGTAAGCTGGGTCGACCTGGAGACCCGGACCATTTGTTTAACGGATTCGGTGTCGAAGGATAATATATCGCCAAATGTGACCTCCCATTGGACAGAAGGATGTTGTATCGCCATGCTAGGGTCATCGTGGAATTTGTTTTGTTTCCTAGTATCTTCCGCAATTTCAATGCTCAGGGAACGGACATTTACGTTATACTCCTTGTTCATTTGATTGTGTAGCACGTTTGGTCCAAACCTACTTATTGTTTGGCACTGAGTCAATTAAAGACCCCGCCTCGTATTAGATTTAAACACATGACCTTTGGTCAAGCAAGCAAGCCTGCTAGCCCAAGTCCTACCGCGGCTCCATGATCTAGGTCAGTGGTTCTCAGCTGGTCGGGAATTCCCCCCTCCTCCCCAGGGGGGAATTTTGGGGTTTCCAGGGAGGGGGATTAAGATTATTTCAAGATCGCGTTAGTACAATAACCGATTACTTGATATTGTTTTTCCCTTCATACATGACGGACAGGCACAATGTAATAATAACACTGGGTGGTGCGTGCAGAGAATGGGCAGCGGGCCGCACTGAGTTTGAAGTGCAACAGCTAATCCAGAGCAACACACATCAAGGTGACATAGTCATCTACACAGATGGGTCAGTGATGAGAAACAGACGTAGTGGCTGGGACTTTACTGCAAAGGCTAATGGGCGAGTCTTGAAAAAGGAGAGTCTGGCATATGAGACTACGACCTCCAGCATGAGAATGGAGGTGGAGGCAGTAACAGCGGTATTCCGGTGGCTAGAGAAGACTACTGCAACACACGTTGTATTCATTATGGATCAATGAGTATGCTTAGCAAGGCGGTGTAAGGAATGTTTCGTGTGGAGTGGCTCTCGTCGCTTCAGAGGTCACAAATCGTGAGAATTGTATGGATATTTTGCCCTGGTCATGCGGGTGTACGAGGGAATGAACAGGCTGATAGGCTAGCAGGGAGGGCACCTCTTGTCGGTATTTTGCCTATGGACAAGGGGGAGGTGGTCATGCGCTTGTGGGACCAAGTGGAGAAGGCGGAGGAACAGATTGAGAACCCATATGTGGAAAGAATGAGATTGCGGGGGATCGGCAGGGGTTCTGGAAGAAAATCAAAACTGAGAGGGAAGACCAGGAGAATTTTTAATCAGATAGCGGTGGGAACGATTAGTAGTATGACTCTTCGCTGGCTGTTGAACGAGGGGACGGAGCACGTATGGGAATGTCCCGAGTGCAGTGATGTCGGTTCTCAACTCAACTCAACTCCCTTCATACTGTACGGTTCTGTACGTCTCACCCTTCTAAAATTCATTTGATAAAGTAAGTAGACCCACAAATCATGTTTTATGTGGACGTCTAGACCTGTTTTAGTATATGCTATTAAATTTAGCTTCATTATTACGTATACCGTGGAGGGGCGGGGCAGGGGGGAATTTTTAGGTAGGAAATACGAAAAAGGGGGGGGGTGACGTTCTGAAAATATGGTGAATGGGGGAACGGGCCAAATTTTTAGGTAGGAAATACGAAAGAAGGGGGGGGGGGGGGATGACGTTCTGAAACTATGGTCATGGGGGGCAGGGGCCAAAGAAGGTTGAGAATCACTGATCTAGGGTGTCCTCTGCTAAATAAGATTACCTCCCGGTACTATATGAGTGCCAATCAACGCCGATGATAATATGAATCTTAACACTGAGATAGTTCATCATCCAGTGTCTTGCCGGCTGGCGTTGGCGATCATACCTCTCTACAAATTACGATCTGTATCAATTCGTGTGTTGACTCCCTTCCGCGCCATGACACAAGACTATCAAGAATCTTCCCACGCTGTCTTCCTCTATATCTCTTTCCGCCGATCTTTCCGGTTGTCACAACATGCTCCAGTTTTTTTCTTCTCATAACGTGGCCAAAAATCGATGACTGCCTCTTTCTGGTGTTTGTGATAAATTGGCTTTGCGACGCAGCTTCCCTTAAAACATCCTGACTGCTCATTTTGCCTGTCCAATTAATTTTCAGCATTCTTCTATAAAACCACATCTCCAAGGCTTCCATGGATTATTTCGCTGTTTACTAATTGTCCAGGATTCGCAGCCGTATGTTAAAACTGGTTCTATGTAACATGCAAGACAGTTCAACAGTGCCCTATTTCCTGGTAAGCCTAACCAGACATTTCGTATTTAAAAAGCAAGCTATTCAAAACTATTCACATATCTAGGTGTGCGCAGCTCTATAAACTGCTATACATTTGTAGCGTGATCTATAGATAAACTTCTACATTCTAAATGTCAGCGAGAAAAACAGGGACGTGGCATAACACACGTCACGCAATTTGTATAGGAAATTATCATAAGTAAAGCAGACGTAGTTCCTACACTATATATTTAACTTCTGCGAACAGATGTAATAGTGTACACCACGAACCTTTGGTTGGCAGGTGACGACAGCTTCAAAAGCGATACAAAAAGGTTCGGTTCCAGTGGAATTCTTTCATTTTAACTAGCTTCCAAGCATTTGTTTCAACCACTTTCATTTTCAGTGGGTTAAAGAACAGGGGATCGACTTTACTGCACCGGTTAAAGGCTAAAGGATTATCTTCATTGCACCGGTTAAAGGCTACAGAATAGACTTCATTGTAGTGGCTTTCAGCTCATCTGGCTCGGTCATTTTCCGCAGAACCACAAGCCTTAAGCCCGGACTAGACACTATCAGTTATAAGGTTACCGACTCCGAAGCTCCAACGATGACCTCCAGGGTGTCCGAAAACAATGCACTCGTGGCGTGGATGACGCAGACAGAAAATGAACCCACAGCCACCATATCACGAGGCAGACAGTGTGACACTAGGATACCCCCTTATTTCCAAGTAACCCTCCCTCCCCTGTTCATTCACTAGTTTTAAAGTCATCATCATCATCAAGTGCCCTGCCAGCTGGCATGGGCGTTCATGGCTCTCCACAGATCTCGGTCTTTGGCGTTATGGATCAAATCTGCTGCTGATATTCCTCCATGCCATCCGTCTCAATCCATCCAGCATCATTTCTCTTGGTTGGCCTCTGCCTCTCTTCCCCTCAATTTTTCCAGTTGTCACGATGTTCTCCAATGCCTCTCTTCTCATCACATGACCGAAGAAAGCTGTTTGTCTCTTTCATATTGTTGTATATAATGTTCTAGTTTCATTAGTCTATCTCAGGCAGTCGTTAGTTACTCTGGCAGTCCAAGGAATTCGCAACATTCGTCTCAGGAACCACATCTCTGTTGCTTCTAATTTCTTCCTAATTTGTTCATTTACATTCCACGAAGAATACTCAATGTGTCAAGAAGAGATAAGATCAGAAATGAAGAAATCAGGACTAAAGTGGGGGTTATAGCTGCACTAGATTTTATTAGAAAACAGCAAGTTAAATGGTTTGGCCATGCAAGTAGATTACCAACTAACAGTATACCACAACAAGCAATGATGTACAGACCAGAAGGAAGCAGAGGAAGAGGCCGACCACGTAAACGATGGACGCAGGGAATAACAGAGTCCATGGGAATATCGAAACATGAAGCCCATAAGCGGGCACTCTCCCGCTGTTTATACTTCACCTCGACACCGCAAGGTACAAGAGGAACATGATGAGATGAGATGAGACATTCCGCGATTCACTGCCATACAGCAAAACTTGTTCTACACAGCATTTCAGCACTCTCTTTCTTACATTCAGTGACAGACTTATTACTCTTAATTTTTTTTAAATGCGGCTTTTGCTTGCCCTATTCTGCTCTTAATCTCTGTTATACATCTTCCATCTGGTGTTATAAATGCCCCTAAGTATTTAAAATTCCTCTAAAAGTACTGGAGAGTTTTAGTCACAGACCATAACTCTAGGAAGGGAAAATCCCAACTGCACCTCCCGGTGGTAGAGGATGGGAAACACACCACGGTGTGGCTAACGCAGCCCTGGGCACTCACTTGCCCTTACAGTCGGAAATGGCTGTCAAAGGCAGAGGTAAAGACCACCATGTGGATGTGGAAGGTAAGGGGAAACCACCACATTATCTTCCCAAGATTTCATGGCAAACCATATTTCAGAGTTAGTGAATGACGTTAATGGCTGTCTTAGGACATCCTCGTCCGGTAGGGGCAGTCATGAGCCATACCGTCATCCAGCTACTGATGGCAAGATCATAACTAAAATCAATAAATTTAGAGTATGAACATGGAATGTTAGGATATTAAATGAGCTAGGAAAGTTGAACAATGTTCTAAGAGAGATGGATAGCATGAAAATTAATATACTAGGCGTAAGTCAGATAAGATGGAAGGGATCAGGCAAAATTATAGCTGACAACCACACAATAATTTATTCTGGAGGGGATACACATGAAAAAGGTGTAGGAATTGACGAAGAAACAGTCAAGTCAATTAACGGATACTGGTGTATTTCAGATAGAGTTATTATGGTCAAAATCAAAGGTAAACCAATAGATGTAAATATTATACAAGTATGTGCACCAACAAGCAGTATTGGTGAAGAAATACAACGCTTTTACGATGAAATAGAAATGGTGATGGCTCAAATTGGATCACAAGAAATAAAAATAATACTTGGAGATTTTAATGCAAAAGTAGGAAAGGGGAAAATGGAGGATGTAGTGGGGAATTATGGTTTAGGTACAAGTTTTAAAGTACGACCTCCATTTTCATGTTTATTAGTTTCAAAATATTATTCCGTTCTTATTCACTTGTTTCAAAGTATCACTTTCAATTTCATGATCACTTATGTCGAAGCAACCGGCAAACAACTGAACGTAAACTTGCCCAGGAATCACGAGCAGCCAAAACATGATGGGGTTGACTGCTACGTCCTGTAAAGGACATGCAACTAACTTTTTTTTAAATGTCGAAGCATTCCCCCATGGTCATGTTCACTTGTTTCAAAGTATTATTACCCTCAAAGTATTACCCTCATATTTATGTTCACTTGTTTTAAAGTATTACTCTCATTTTCATGTTGACTTATTTAGAAGCATTTCCCCTATTTTCATATTCCCTTGTTTCAAATTATTACCCCCCCCCCCCCCCCCCCCCCCCCCCCATTATCATGTTCACTTGTGTCAAAGTATTACCCTTATTATCTTGTTCACTTGTTTCAAAGCATTACCAAATTATCATGTTGACCTGTTTAGAAGTATTACCCTATCCCCATGTTCATGTTCACTTGTTACCGAAGTATTACCTTCACTATCATTCGCAAGAGGGGAACTTCGTAGCTAAGTGGTTACCCATTTGTCTCGTGCCCAGAAGATCTTCCGGTATTTCAGGCTCCGTCATTCGGTTATAATGTGTATTTTTTCCCCGAAACTCCAGCGAGTTGTCGCAAGAGCTACGGGGTTCGTGCTCTGTGCGATGCTTTCGGTGGGCGGTTAAGTGCTCTGTGGAGATAGACTGAGCCAGATGGATCAAATCCGGTGCCTTAAGTCGACCATCTTTCTTTCTAAACTTTTTAGTCATTTTCATCAACTTGTTGAGATGAGTCACTAACTACAGCACTTGGGACATTCCCATACGCGCTAGGTCCTCATCGTCAACAGCCAGCGAAGAGTCCCAATACTAATGGTAATAGTTGCAGTTTCATTAAATATTCACTTATATCTAAATATTAACCCCACTTTCAACCACTTATTTCCAAGTGTTACCTCCATTTCCCCGTTTGCCTGTTTGTTAGCATTATCTTCACTTTCATGTTCACTTGTTAAGGTTTTACGTCCACTTTTCATGTTCACTTGTCTCCAAGTATTTCTTCTACTTTCATGTTCACTTATTTCCTAGTATTTCTTCCACTTTCGCTTTCGGTTGTTGCAAAGTGTGACATCCACTTTCGTTTCCACTGCTGTTTACACTTTACGGCAACTTCTTTGCTTAGAATACACGGTGTCTGAGTGTAACGATACTGCAGCTAAAATACCTCGCTGGGAGAACAGCTTGGCCGAATGGATAAGGGCGCTCTTTCTTAATCATCCGGTGTGCTGATGCGGTGGTAGGGAGTTCAACCCATACACCAGTCAGTTAGACTGAAATGTTGACTTCTCATACTTGAACTGGGGGCGTATATTACAAATACCTCTGAAGTCTGGGTCGGTTCCCCTGATGGAGCGGGGTACTGGTAATAGGGAAAGCCAATGCACACGTAACATTCAGCCGAGTGCTACTAGAAGTAGCGTGTATGGACTACGCTTGAGTTCAAAGCGAGCGAACGCCAAAAATTAAAAAACATACCTCACTACGTCAGCACATGACATGAATATACATCAGTGTGTCAACACATGACATATATCTCCCTCGCTGTGTCACTATTTGAGTTGAATTTGCCTCACTGTGCCAGCACATCACATAAATCTGCCTCAACGTGCCAAAACATGACATAAATCTGCCTCAAAGTGCCAAAACATGATATAAACCTGCCTAACTGTGCCAGTATATGAAGTACATCCGTCTCACTGTGTAATCTCTCTTATTGTGCCAACACATCACATAAATCTCTCTCGATGCGGAAAATAAAGAACATAAATATGTTTCTCTGTGCCAACATTTGACATAAATATGTTTAAATGTGAAAAAACATGGTGTAAACCTTTCCCCGTGCTACAAATCGCATACATCTCTCTCTGTTACCAAGCCAACAAATGGCATACATCTCTCTCTTATCATGCCAACAAATGACATACATTCTCTGTTGCTGTTCCAACAAATGGCATACATCTCTCTCTCTCTCTCTCTCTCTCTCTCTCTCTCTCTCTCTCTCTCTCTCTCTCTCTCTCTCTCTCTCTCTCTATTTTTTTTTCTCTCTCTCTCTTTTATTTTTTTAATATGGCATATCCCTTACAGGTCGTTGCAGTCGACACCAGCATTTTCAAGCTGCTGTTGATGTACTAGGCAAGTTTTATTTCCAGTAGTTTGCCATTTCTTACTGAGCGACCCTCGAAAGTTACCAGCGCAGCGCGATCCGCTGCCGAATTTCGCGCAGCTGTTTTCCCCCACGTGGATATATGGGATTGCGAACAACGTCGTTAACTCCTTGGCCAATGGAGACCCTATCGGACAGACGGACTATTCACGCACACGCAGGCCAAGAGCAGCAATCGCTCAGCGCACTCCCTCGGTATCTGGTGATACCACGCCAATAAATGACATGGATTCTCTGTTGCCGTACCAACAAATGGTATACATCTCTCTTATTATTGCCATACATTCTCTGTTGCCGTTCTATGAAATGGCATATATCTCTCTATTACAGCGCCAACATGTGACATACATCTCTTTCTTACCACGCCAATAAATGACATATATTCTCTGTTGCCGTACCAACAAATGGCATACATCTTTCTGTTACAATGCCAACAAATGGCATACATCTCTCTGTTACAATGTCAACAAACGGCATGCGTCTCTCACTGTACCAAAACATGACAAAATGCCATGCAGCCCGTGCTCAGAAGGCAGTGGGTTTGTTTTCTGACTGTCAATCAGCTCTGGAGCGGAGTTTTTTTTTCTTTTTTCGGAGAGCCCTGGGGATCATCCCTGAAGCTAAGAAGTTTGTGTTCTTTGCTACGCTTTCATCAGGCGATTAGCCGCAACACGGGGAGATACTGAGCTGTATAGGATCAAACCCAGTACAATCAAGTCGGTCCTTTAGCCTTCTAACCCCCTCCCCCCCCCCCCCCCCGTTTTTTTTTATAGCAGGAAAAGGCCCTGATGATGATTTTGGTAGTTGTCTTCATTGCGCGAATGGAAAGACAAGGCGAGCAGTTCAGCCATAGTAGCCGGAACTACACGATTTCTAACACAATTCTCATGCTCTATGTAATGTGGTTCCTGAGACGAATGTTGTGAATTCCTTAACCTGCCAGAGTAACTAGCAACGACTGTCTGAAGGAGGTTAATGAAACTAGAACAGTATATATAACAATAAAAAAGAGACAAACAGCTTTCTTTGGTCGTGTGAAGAGAGACATTGGAGAACACCGTGAGAAATGGAAAGATCAATGGGAAAAGAGGCAGACCAAGAGAAATTATGCTGCATGGACTGAGACGGTGGATTGGGAGAATATCATCAAAGGAGTTGATCCAGAACACCAAAGACCGAGATCTGTGGAGAGTCATGAACGCCCACGCCAGCTGTCAGGGCACATGAAGATGAAGACACGCTGTAAATATTTATTTATTGTAAATCTTTGCCCTGTCGTGTGTATGACAGCGATGATAAGGGTTTAATCATGCCATTCCACTGTTGATAACAGCCACTGTAATGCTCTCTCTCTCTCTCTCTCTCTCTCTCTCTCTCTCTCTCTCTCTCTCTCTCTCTCTCTCTCTCTCTCTCTCTCTCTCTCTCTCTCTCTCTCTCTCTCTCTCAGCGAATGCATGCCCTACACTACACACGCTGAGTTACCACAGACACGCTGAGAATATTTCCCCACAAGGCGTTCATTATGTAAGCAGGATATTGGGATAAGAGGGGTGCTGGGTTTCAAGTCCTGTCATAACTGAGAAAGATTAACTGCCAGGATTGGTTTGTTATCCTTTAGTTTGTAAAGAAAAGTTGCTCATATATATCTATAAGTGCTCCAGTGTCCTTCTCTAGATGGCAGGAGATTCTTGGCACACACACTCTTTATTTGAAGAGCGTGTGTCCTAACCACTACCTTGAAAGTAGAAGGTATAACATTCTGGATTCTCTAGTTTGTAAACATCTAGTTTGATTCATATCCGATCTGCTCGAGTCAGAGGCTGGCAATGTACACCTAAGCCACCCCGCCCCTTCCCCTTACCTTCCCAAGCTTACGCCCGCCTAACCAGCATGAGAAGCTATTCTATTGTTCAGGGCGCAAATAGCCAGCAAACTAGACTTTCCGTCTTCTGTCCCATTTTATGAGTGCCAATCACCTTCTATGAACGTATTCTGTAAGAAAAAAATTTTGTTGCGTATCCCTTACAGGACGCTGCAGTCAACACCAGCATTTTTCATCTGCTGTTGATGTACTAGGCAAATGTTACGTTCAGTAGTTTGCCATTGCTTTATGAACGACCGGCTCCCATACCAGCACGTTATAACACAACGCGACACGGTCTGCTGCACAAATCGGTCGCAGCTGAGCTTCCAACGCCTGGTACCCGGCTCACGAACCGCGTTCGCAAGCCTTTAGCCATGGAACTGGCATTCTGTAAGAAACAACCCATTAATTCTACCCTTCACCTATTTTGTTTTCCATTATTCTTTTGGACTTTTGTTGGCGCTGTGGAGGTGTTACGAATGGAATTCTCAATACCGCATGCATACTGCGTTCGAAACACAGCTGCTGGCGATTTGGAAGCAGACCGCCTTGCGTTGGTTTTCATATAATGGTTTGAAAGTAGGTCGTTCCGAAATCAATGGCAAACTACTGAATGTGAACTTGCCAAGAAATAACAAACAACCAAACAATACTGGGGTTGACTGCGACGTCAAGTAAGGGATATGCAACTAACTTTAAGAATCAACATCATAGCATTCCGGGCAAATCCACAGATGCTGATCAGTGCTTGTGTTTGCTGGCTGTGAACTCCAGCGTGAAGTCCTGTATGTCGGATGAAGACATCATGTTGTCCAACATCAATGTGATGTCATACCGGACCTGAGGTTTGCGTGAGTAAACGTTGTCCCATGTCTGGCGTATTGGTGTGCAGACTAGTGGTTCCTCGCCATGCAGGCAGATATTCTCCGAGTTCGGAGGACAATGCTGATCAGTGAGTAACACTCTGGTTATAAATACATTGAATTGGAGTTCTCATAGGTCCCTGCTTCAAACTAAATATGTTGTTACATGTGTTATATCTTTAACTAGAAAATATTCATTTATAGTCTTCAGAATGTCTGCCTTGTCCATCGTGTGTGTTCCATTGGTATCCTTTTCTTCCAGACAGCTATTATATATATCCACCCATCACGCCTTACCTTTTAACCGCATTTTCTTGAACATAAACCAGTGTGGGTGGAAAAGAGAATTAACCAGCCTTCAGGAATCCCCGTGCGGTCGAAAGGCTATAAAACGCCGTCAGGAGGTCAGCATGGCTGAATGGGTAAGAACGCGTGTTCTTAAACATCCGGTGTGCTAATGTCGAAGTAAGGGGTTCAACCCCAACACCGGACAGTTGGACTAACATGCTGACCTCTCGTCCTTGACTTTGGGACGTAAATTACAAGCACCTCTGAAATCGGAGTTGGTTCGCCTGATGGCGTGGGACACTGTTAATCCATCCATCATGTGCCATGCCGATAAGCGTGGGCGGTCATGTTTTGCCATCTCACTCGATCACCAGAGTCGTGGATGAGCTCCGTGTTCGTGTCTGGACCATGCTACGTGGTCAAGGGGAAAACTAATCCACACGCAAAATTCAGTCCAGCACTATTAGAAGTAGTGTGTATGGACTATGCTTGAGTTCAAAGCGAGCGAGCTAAAACAAAAACAAAAAAAACACCGTCATCGTCGATTTCTCAACAACCCACAAAATGCGGTCACAGCGTGAAAAAAAAAAGCGTTTCCTATACTGTATTCAACGAACAATAAACAATAGCTCAAATATAGTGTGGCATTAGCAATTTGACAGTTCATGTCGGTTTTGTGCAAACAGGAATAATACAGAACTTTCGAAAGACTATGGGGAGTACAGTGGACAAGCATGGGACAAGTCACTGGATTATGCACAAAATATATTTATTAAATTTGTTAAAGGGTTGTAAAAGGCTAGAGGATTGACTTCATTGCACCGGGTTTTTCCCCATGTGGCGGGGTCTCTTTTCGCAGGGCGGCCTGCTGACGCGGACAAAGTACGAACTCTGTAGCTTCAGCGATAACTCCTAGGAGATCATTGCACTCGTAAACCGAACGATGTAGCCTGGAATCGAACTCACAACCTTCGAAACGCATAGCAGGCGGCGTAACCACAACGTCACAGAGATACTCTAATAATTAAATTGTCAAGGAAACACTACAACTTACCGTAACTGACTTCATGATGTCCTGAATTCCTTCTCCTCTAACGTCTAACTCGTTTCGGCTATTCTTCGGCCAGTACATGTCTTACACATATGCTAAGATGAACAGGCTTGTTCTGTGGAGCATGGCCACACGACGCTTTTATTATGCAACTTGAAACAACACACAACTGATAGTGTTCAGATAAGGAACGTTTTGATGTCAGGACATACCATCAGGTTAGCTGACACAGCAAGGGCTTTATAAGTATGAGAAACTAGTGTTGGCTGTACGGGCTGGCAAAAGCGCTACACTTGACAAGTAGGGGTATCTTTATGAGAAACGTTTAAAATATATCCAGAGGAATGAATGTTGGGTTTAACGGTTAGATCTTGGTGTATTCCGGGGAGTCTTTTTGCTGCCGAAGGTTGTGGGTTCGATTCCGGCTTACGTCGTTCGGTTCACGGGTGCAATTTTCTCGCATACCTCCTGGGGGTCGTCGCTGGAGTTCGTGCTTTGTGTGACGCTTTCGGCAAGCTGTCCTGTGGAAAGGGCCCGAGTGATATGGGCTAAACTGGGTGCAATGAAGTGTATCCTCTTCCTTTTCCAATTAATTTCCGAAATGTCACTGATTTGGTCACATGATTATTAATCTGGGGCTGATGTGCCTAAATTATAACTTCTCTTCTGAGATTGAACGAGGTATAGTTAATGGAAAAGCATACCGTTGATCCTTTTACCCATACACGCTTTTCAATCTTGGTGTATCCCTCGTTCAGTTCGTTATGACACCTCTGTAACTTGCTTATATTAACCAAAATGGTATCGAAAAAATGGTTTAATGTTGCCGAGCTGTGGCGGGAGTCTGAATAAAAATATAAAATATGAATGAGAGACTCGGTGGATTGAAAAACACACACAGGTACTAGCGAACGAACGTTTCCACCGAAGTCTTCATCAACGCTGATTATGTTAACTAGGAAAAGACCGACACTTGGAACTGTCTGTCAGCAAGTGCTGAGGGATACATTGAGGGTGAGATGAGGTCGAGGCGCTTGTGGACTTGTTCCGCGTGCAATGAGGAGTGTCCTAGATAAGAGTCGCTATTTGTTGGAATCATACAGGCGGATTTCATGAAACACGTGTCCAGTCCACATTGAGGATATAGATGAATAACTTTTACATTTAATCTATATATATAAAAATGTATGTGTGTATGTGTGGTGTATGTGTGGTGTATGTGTGGTGTGTCTGTCTGTCTGTCTGTCTGTCTGTCTGTCTGTCTGTCTGTCTGTGTGTGTGTGTGTGGGTGGGTGGGTGGGTGGGTGGGTGGATGGATGGATGTGGATCCGTACTTTATGCGTTCGCGAACGGTCCATCCGATTGAGATGAAATTTTCTACACGTTTTCCTTTCATTCCTGTGCAACCAACTGTCATAGTTTTATCTATCAGCTATCAGCTATTACCTTCCTAAAATTTAATTTTGTAATTACATGACTGAACATAAGAAAATATAAAAAAAATATAAAAAGGGACATAACTTTTAGTAGCATTGTTATATCTTAAGTTAAGTCCCCTGGCTATAGATATCTATATGAATTAAATGAGATGCTCCCCACCAGGGACTGGGTGCAGCCGGGCCAGGTCAGACAGACAGACTGACAGACAGTCGGGAATGGGAGCTTATATGACTACAAGTTTACTTTAGATAGATCTCTTCCAATCATATTTTCTATCTATTCTTCTATTCTATCTATATGTTTAACGGGAACAGGCCGAACAGACAGACAGACAGCCAGCCAGCCAGCCAGCCAGCCAGCCAGCCAGCCAGATAGATAGATAGATCGGGAACGGGAGCTTATATGACTATTTATATGAATTAAATGAGATGCTCCCCACCAGGGCCTGGGCGAAGTCGGGCCGGGTCGGACAGACACACAGACAGACAGATAGTCGGGAACGGGAGCTTATATGACTACTTATATGAATTAAATGAGATGCTCCCCACCAGGAGCTGGGCGAAGCCGGGCCGGGTCAGACAGACAGACAGACAGACAGACAGACAGACAGACAGACAGACAGACAGACAGACAGATAGATAGATAGATAGATAGATAGATAGATAGATAGATAGATAGATAGATAGATAGATAGATAGATAGATAGATAGATAGATAGATAGATCCCCGCCAGAGCCAGGTCGAAGCCGGGCCGGGCAGCTAGTAATAAATATATCTTCATGTAGTTGTATCGTTGTTTTTTTTTTTTTTGGGGGGGGGGGGGTGTTTTGAGCTGACAAAGGCTTTGGCCGCAACGTCCCGTTTGTTATTTATGATCGTATTCTGGTATACTTACCATCTATTTCCAGTTTTACGGCCATTCATTCAACGAGGATTATCCGACAACTAATTAATGGCGTTTGTGTGCCGGCGCGTGCATGTGTGTATCAATTGGAAGCATTTAAAATACCAGTGATACTCAGGGAGGTATAGGCAAAAGTGGACGATGAAAAAGTGAGCGGCGTGACTGGTAGCTTAAGTGAACGTAATGAGCATTGGTTACATATTAATAACTAGTGTTACAGTATAATGTATATTATCAGCTTACATAACAGGACTGTAATGAGTTAGTACGCGCCAACTATTGACACAAGAGGCCAGTTATCAGACCCGATGGAAAGCATGATGAACAGCACCCACCAGCGCCTACAGATTATTATATTTGCCTTGCCTTTTTGATGGCCGACTCCGTGGTGAAGGAGTTTCGGGAGCAGTTCGTAATCCCGCATACCGAGTTCAGAACACAGCTGTGGGCGATTTGGCAACAGACCGCCTTGTGTTGGGTTTTTAATAAAATTGTATGGTTGTCGGTCATTCAGAAAGCAATGGCAAACTACTGAATGTAAACTTGCCAAGAGATCACAAACAGCCAAAAAATGCTGGGGGGAATGCTACGTCCTGTACAGGATATGCAACTAACTAACATGATTCACAAGTATATGTTTATTTCTCCCACGCTGGTGATTCTGTGGTACCATTTTGATCCTTTTATTCTCCACGGGAACCAATTAATGAATCAAATGTATTAATAATTGTGTATCTACATCGATGAGTCATAGTGAGAAACAGACGTGGTGGTTGGGGTATCATTACGAAGGCTAATGGACGATGCTTGAAAAGGGAGAGTCTAGCATATGAGACTACGACCTCCAGCATGAGAATAATGAAGGTGGAAGCAGTAACTGCGACATTCCGTTGGTTAGAGGAGACCACTGCAACACACAATGCATTTACTACGAACTCAAGGAGTATGCTTAGTAACGTGGAAAAAGGAATGTTTCGTGTGGAATAGCTATCCTCGCTTCAGGGGCTACAGATTGTGATAATTGTATGGGTTTTTGCCCTGGCCATGCGGGGGAGCGGGGGAATTAACAGGCTGATAGGCTGGTAGGGATGCACCTCTTGGTGGTAGATTACATATGGACAAGGTAAATAGACGTGGTCCAGCGCATGTGGGATCAGGTTGAGAAGGCAGGGGAACAGATTGAGAACCCGTATGTGGAAAGAATGACATTACGGGGGATCAGCAGGGGTTCTTGAAGAATCTCAAAACTGAAAGGCAAGACAAGAAGAACTTTCAACCAGTTAGCGGTGGGAACAATTAGTAGTATGACTCTTCACTGACCATTGAACGAGGGGATAGAGCACGTATGGGAATGTCCTGAGTGGAGTGATGTCGGTGCTTAGCTCAACTCAGCTTAATAATTGTGTTAGTGTTTATCTGTGTTTCTGATCTATACAGTAATACAAGCAGCTGTTATTGAAAACTACAAATTTTTGGGTCTGAACGCGTTATAATAATAACACTAAGTACAGGAAGGGTTAAAGTAACAGGAAGGGTTAAAGTAACAGAAGGAGTTACTGTAACAACAAGAATTTAACCATCAGTTACCGCGATATAATAAACGTTCAAAACTGGTGAAATTTGTATAAAAATTGTGCAACTAAAATAACCACGGCGAACACCCCCTCCCACATGCACGCACATACACACACACATACACTTTCCCCCTCTCCCCCCCCCCCTTTTTTTTTTGTTTTACATACAGGCCGATATACTGGGAACCTCAGTGCTATAAGAGAATACATTGGCCTTATTTTTATTAATTGGGGCCAAGGTTCGAGACAAGGTTGTGACCGTTCAGACTTTTTTTTTGGCATATCCTTTACAGGACATCGCTGTCAACATCAGCATCTTTCAGCTGATTGTTGATTTCTTGGCAAGATTACGCTCAGTAGTTTGCCATTGCTATCTGAGCGACCGGCTCACATACCCCGTAAGTTACCGACGCGAAGAGAACCGCCGCCGATTCTCGCGCACGTCACGTTACTCACGAGAGTATACGGGATTAAGGAGAAAGTCAGTAACCCCTAGGCCAGGGAGCTGGTCCGTTCAGACTAACCAGTTAAATATGGGTCTCAGTACCTCTTCCTCCTCTCCTCCTCCATTTGCTACTACTTCTTGGTCTTCCTTATCTTCCACTTCCTTCTTCTCTTCCTCCTATTTCTCCTCCTCTGTCCCCTTCTTCTTCTGTTCCTCCTCCTGTTCCCTAGGCCAGGGAGCTGGTCCGTTCAGACTAACCAGTTAAATATGGGTCTCAGTACCTCTTCCTCCTCTCCTCCTCCATTTGCTACTACTTCTTGGTCTTCCTTATCTTCCACTTCCTTCTTCTCTTCCTCCTATTTCTCCTCCTCTGTCCCCTTCTTCTTCTGTTCCTCCTCCTGTTCTCTTTCCTACTTCTATTCCTCTCCTCCTCTTAGTCCAGGTTCTTGTCTGAAGCATGCACTGGCGATGACACTCCACTCCTCTTTGACAATGATATTTATGTGTGTTTCTCAGCAGCTCGCGCTTTCCACATAATCTGTCTCTGCATTCCCATGTCTCCGTCGCCCAGTATTTACCCACATAGGGGTACTTTCTCTATTCCATCTCCCATACTGAAATGCCCCGTAAATGTCGTGTATTTTGTGCATATGATTCCCATGAGTGATCTTGTAATACCTGCAGCTCTCAAAACCTCGGCGTTTTTCTTCTTTTCCCTATCCAACAGTAGACGGTACTGCCTGCTTTCTGTTAGTGCCGTGTGTTGGGCTGAGCTCATCAAACTTGACACTTCATACTGTGCCAACAGCTTCGGACGGAGGAGCGCAATTGGGAAAAAAGGAGGGGCAGGTGTAATAAGCCTTATCATAGTGCGATGAAATGCAATCTAATGACTAAATGTCGTGGCAGGGCAGAACGGGCTCTAAGCCTTGGATGGCTACTGGTCTGGGATCGATGTTCCTAAAAACGACAGTCTGAGCATTGCTTAGCTGATCCGGCAGCTTTTGCAACTTGTCTTGTTCCAGGTGTATCGTTAATACCTTTCCTCTGGAGTAAACTGGGCAGGCCGAGAGAGGGATTATGCTGAATGGGCCCAGCCTTTGTGCCGTGAAGAGATATAACTGCATCTAAGGATTGTAGTTATTATGCCTGTTTTGACGCACAATGTAACAAACTATCATCTGTCAAGACGGCAAGGTGCCAGTAAAACTTCCCAAAATATTCTCAAAATTTATCTCAAAAGCCATGACATCACTGAATCCAGCTTTCCCAGTTTCATGACTCATTGTCCAGCATTGGCATCCATACAGAAGAACAGGCCACAAATCATGTTCAGTAAGTAGAGTGTTGTAAGTAAAGGACTCCATTTCTCGCCTTGAGGTTTACTGATTATATGGTGCAAAACCCATAGTTTTAGACCTATAGGCCCTTGTAAACTCTTTTTATATTGTGTAAACTATTAGTAGTATGACCTCTTCGCTGGCTGTTGAACAAGGGGACGGAGCACGTATGGGAATGTCCTGAGTGCAGTGATGTCGGTTCTTAACTCAACTCAACTTATATTGTGTAACTGTTGTTCATTCTGTTACCCTCCTCATCATCTTTTTCTACTCACTCCCTCTGAATCAGTCTATAAAGGCAATTTTGTTTCCTGCTTTGGACATCTAGGGTGTATAGTTGGACGTCTAAGGTGTATAGTTGGACATCTAGGGTGTATAGTTGGACATCTAGGGTGTATAGTTGGACGTCTAGGGTGTATAGTTGGACGTCTAGGATGTATAGTTGGACGTCTAAGGTGTATAGATGTACATCTAGGGTGTATAGATGTACATCTAGGGTGTATAGTTGGACATCTAGGGTGTATAGTCGGACATCTAGGGTGTATAGTTGGACATCTAGGGTGTATAGTTGTACATCTAGGGTGTATAGTTGGACGTCTAGGATGTATAGTTGGACGTCTAGGATGTATAGTTGGACATCTAGGGTGTATAGTTGGACACCTAGGGTGTATAGTTGGACATCTAGGGAGTATAGTTGGACATCTAGGGTGTATAGTTGGACATCTAGGGTGTATAGTTGGACATGTAGGGTGTATAGTTGGACATGTAGGGTGTATAGTTGGACATGTAGGGTGTATAGTTGTACATGTAGGGTGTATAGTTGGACATGTAGGGTGTATAGTTGGACATCTAGGGTGTATAGTTGGACATCTAGGGTGTATAGTTGGACATGTAGGGTGTATAGTTGGACATGTAGGGTGTATAGTTGGACATCTAGGGTGTATAGTTGGACATCCAGGGTGTATAGTTGGACATCCAGGGTGTATAGTTGGACATCCAGGGTGTATAGTTGGACATCTAGGGTGTATAGTTGGACATCTAGGGTGTATAGTTGGACATCTAGGGTGTATAGTTGGACATGTAGGGTGTATAGTTGGACATGTAGGGTGTATAGTTGGACATGTAGGGTGTATAGTTGGACATGTAGGGTGTATAGTTGGACATGTAGGGTGTATAGTTGGACATGTAGGGTGTGTATTTGGATATCTAGGGTGTATAGTTGGACATCTAGAGTGTATAGTTGGACATGTAGGGTGTATAGTTGGACATGTAGGGTGTATAGTTGGACATGTAGGGTGTATAGTTGGACATGTAGGGTGTATAGTTGGACATGTAGGGTGTATAGTTGGACATCTAGAGTGTATAGTTGGACATGTAGGGTGTATAGTTGGACATGTAGGGTGTATAGTTGGACATGTAGGGTGTATAGTGTGGGGTGTATAGTTGGACATCTGGGGTGTATAGTTGGACATCTGGGGTGTATAGTTGGACATCTATGGTGTATAGTTGGACATCTAGGGTGTATAGTTGGACATCTAGGGTGTATAGTTGGACATCTGGGGTGTATAGTTGGACATCTATGGTGTATAGTTGGACATCTAGGGTGTATAGTTGGACATCTAGGGTGTATAGTTGGATATCTAGGGTGTATAGTTGGACATCTAGGGTGTATAGTTGGACATCTAGGGTGTATAGTTGGACATCTAGGGTGTATAGTTGGACATCTATGGTGTATAGTTGGACATCTAGAGTGTATAGTTGGACATCTAGGGTGTATAGTTGGACATCTAGGGTGTATAGTTGGACATCTAGGGTGTATAGTTGGACATGTAGGGAGTACAGTTGGACATCTAGGGTGTATAGTTGGACATGTAGGGAGTATAGTTGGACATCTAGGGTGTATAGTTGGACATGTACGGAGTATAGTTGGACATCTAGGGTGTATAGTTGGACATCTAGGGAGTATAGTTGGACATCTAGGGTGTACTGTTGGACATCTAGAGTGTATAGTTGGACATCTAGGGAGTATAGTTGGACATCTAGGGTGTATAGTTGGACATCTAGGGTGTATAGTTGGACATGTAGGGTGTATAGTTGGACACCTAGGGTGTATAGTTGGACATCTAGGGTGTATAGTTGGACATCTAGGGTGTATAGTTGGACATGTAGGGTGTATAGTTGGACATCTAGGGTGTATAGTTGGACATCTAGGGTGTATAGTTGGACACGTAGGGTGTATAGTTGGACACCTAGGGTGTATAGTTGGACATCTAGGGAGTATAGTTGGACATCTAGGGAGTATAGTTGGACATCTAGGGTGTATAGTTGGACATCTAGGGTGTATAGTTGGACATCTAGGGTGTATAGTTGGACATCTATGGTGTATAGTTGGACATCTAGGGTGTATTGTTGGACATCTAGGGTGTATTGTTGGACATCTAGGGTGTATAGTTGGACATCTATGGTGTATAGTTGGACATCTAGGGTGTATAGTTGGACATCTAGGGTGTATAGTTGGACATCTGGGGTGTATAGTTGGACATCTATGGTGTATAGTTGGACATCTGGGGTGTATAGTTGGACATCTAGGGTGTATAGTTGGATATCTAGGGTGTATAGTTGGACATCTATGGTGTATAGTTGGACATCTAGAGTGTATAGTTGGACATCTAGGGTGTATAGTTGGACATCTAGGGTGTATAGTTGGACATCTAGGGTGTATAGTTGGACATCTAGGGTGTATAGTTGGACATCTAGGGTGTATAGTTGGACATGTAGGGAGTACAGTTGGACATCTAGGGTGTATAGTTGGACATGTAGGGAGTATAGTTGGACATCTAGGGTGTATAGTTGGACATGTAGGGAGTATAGTTGGACATCTAGGGTGTATAGTTGGACATCTAGGGAGTATAGTTGGACATCTAGGGTGTACTGTTGGACATCTAGAGTGTATAGTTGGACATCTAGGGAGTATAGTTGGACATCTAGGGTGTATAGTTGGACATCTGGATTGTATAGTTGGACATCTAGGGAGTATAGTTGGACATCTAGGGAGTATAGTTGGACATCTAGGGTGTATAGTTGGATATCTAGGGTGTATAGTTGGACATCTAGAGTGTATAATTGGACATCTAGAGTGTATAATTGGACATCTAGGGTGTATAGTTGGACATCTAGGGTGTATAGTTGGACATCTAGGGTGTATAGTTGGACATGTAGGGAGTACAGTTGGACATCTAGGGTGTATAGTTGGACATGTAGGGTGTATAGTTGGACATGTAGGGAGTATAGTTGGACATCTAGGGTGTATAGTTGGACATCTAGGGTGTATAGTTGGACATCTAGGGAGTATAGTTGGACATCTAGGGTGTACTGTTGGACATCTAGAGTGTATAGTTGGACATCTAGGGAGTATAGTTGGACATCTAGGGTGTATAATTGGACATCTGGATTGTATAGTTGGACATCTAGGGTGTATAGTTGGACATCTAGGGAGTATAGTTGGACATCTAGGGTGTATATTTGGACATCTGGATTGTATAGTTGGACATCTAGGGTGTACTGTTGGACATCTAGGGTGTACTGTTGGACATCTAGGGTGTAGAGTTGGACATCTAGGGAGTATAGTTGGACATCTAAGGTGTATAGTTGGACATCTAGAGTGTATAGTTGGACATCTAGGGAGTATAGTTGGACATCTAGGGAGTATAGTTGGACATCTAGGGTGTATAGTTGGACGTCTAGGGTGTATAGTTGGACATCTAGGGTGTATAGTTGGACATCTAGGGTGTATAGTTGGACATATAGGGTGTATAGTTGGACATGTAGGGTGTATAGTTGGACATATAGGGTGTATAGTTGGACATCTAGGGTGTATAGTTGGACATCTAGGGTGTATAGTTGGACATCTAGGGTGTATAGTTGGACATGTAGGGTGTATAGTTGGACATGTAGGGTGTATAGTTGGACATCTTGGGTGTATATTTGGACATCTAGGGTGTATAGTTGGACATCTAGGGTGTATAGTTGGACATCTAGGGTGTATATTTGGACATCTAAGGCTTATTGTTTGACATGTAGTTTCACCTGACAATAGGATAGGTCTTTCTTGAGCTGTATTAGGTACAATGTTGTTGTTTATGTGCTAGCCCCCATGTACACAGCGCAGTAGTTGCTATCATTAGCTGTGTTCATGTTTCTATTGAGTCTGTTGTGTCCTGTTCTGAGCCTAAAATTAGTATTCTCCACATGAGTGTAGATAAAAGTTGAGTTGAGTCAAGAATAAGAGTTGAGTTGAATCAACAATCAGCATCACAGCACGCGGGACATTCTCAATACGTGCTCCGTTCTTATTTTTAACAGCCAGCGTAGAGTCCCAATACTAATGGCACGAATGTAGGTCAGCATGGCTGAATGGATAAGAACATGTGTTCTTAAACATGCGGTGTGCTGATGCCTAGGTAAGAGGTTCAACCCCTACACCGGACAGTTGGACTAAAATGTTTACCTATCGTCCTTAACTTGGGGACGTTAATTACAAGTACCTCTGAAGTCAGAGTGGGTTCGCCTGATGGCGCGGGACACTTAATAGGTAAAGCTAATCCACATGCAAAATTCAGTCACTACTAAAGCAGTGTGTGTGGACTACGCTTGAGTTCAAAGTGTGAGAGTGCAAAAATAAATGGCACCAGTAGCAGTCTGATTATGTGTCCACCTGGCCTTTCCTTGGAGTCCGGAGTTTCGGCCAGATCCTCTCGTCGCTCCTTGCAGCACCATTCTCTCCAGGCCATGATGATCTATCTGTTTTTCCACACTAAACAAACAATCCCAAAGTGCCCTGATTGTGTCTGCATGAGTACAGATAAAAAAAGCTAAATGTCATCCCATGACAGACACTGCCATTGGAGTATGAAGTTTATTACACCCTCAAATATTTAGACCAGGGGTGGCCAACCTTTTCAGCAAGCGGGCCAAATTTCAGAAATAATATTTCCTGCCAGTGCCAGTCACCTAATTTTTTTTTTGTTAATTAAAGGAAACAAGCAAGCGTGCTACAGCTTCGAGCACATCGTTGTTTCCCACTCCGTGGGCCGCAACATGACTCCCGGCGGGCCACATGTGGCCCGCGGGCCTGGTGTTGGCCACCCCTGATTTAGACCATGGTATGAGGTGGGATAGCCAGTTTCTGTCCTTGCTGCCTTTCCTTCTCTGACAATTCCCAGTATACTACTGATACCCATTTCCATGATGATCTATCTGTTTTTCCACACTAAACAAACAATCCCAAAGTGCCCTGATTGTGTCTGCATGAGTACAGATAAAAAAAGCTAAATGTCATCCCATGACAGACACTGCCATTGGAGTATGAAGTTTATTACACCCTCAAATATTTAGACCAGGGGTGGCCAACCTTTTCAGCAGGCGGGCCAAATTTCAGAAATAATATTTCCTGCCAGTGCCAGTCACCTAATTTTTTTTTTGTTAATTAAAGGAAACAAGCAAGCGTGCTACAGCTTCGAGCACATCGTTGTTTCCCACTCCGTGGGCCGCAACATGACTCCCGGCGGGCCACATGTGGCCCGCGGGCCTGGTGTTGGCCACCCCTGATTTAGACCATGGTATGAGGTGGGATAGCCAGTTTCTGTCCTTGCTGCCTTTCCTTCTCTGACAATTCCCAGTATACTACTGATACCCATTTCCATGATGATCTATCTGTTTTTCCACACTAAACAAACAATCCCAAAGTGCCCTGATTGTGTCTGCATGAGTACAGATAAAAAAAGCTAAATGTCATCCCATGACAGACACTGCCATTGGAGTATGAAGTTTATTACACCCTCAAATATTTAGACCAGGGGTGGCCAACCTTTTCAGCAGGCGGGCCAAATTTCAGAAATAATATTTCCTGCCAGTGCCAGTCACCTAATTTTTTTTTTGTTAATTAAAGGAAACAAGCAAGCGTGCTACAGCTTCGAGCACATCGTTGTTTCCCACTCCGTGGGCCGCAACATGACTCCCGGCGGGCCACATGTGGCCCGCGGGCCTGGTGTTGGCCACCCCTGATTTAGACCATGGTATGAGGTGGGATAGCCAGTTTCTGTCCTTGCTGCCTTTCCTTCTCTGACAATTCCCAGTATACTACTGATACCCATTTCTACAAGGCTGGGTCAAACACGAGACCCTACTTGTAACATAAAAAAAATGAAAATGCACTGCTAGGGACTGAACACTGACTATTGTCTTGGTAAGGAAGCGCACTCACCACTATGCATCATGGCATAATTCTTAACTCCTCATGAGGAACACAATTCAGAACTTATCATTCATGATCATTGGCACCTTGCCGTCTTGACAGACGATAGTTTGTGCTTTAAAAAGGCATAATAACGTTTACCTATGGCGGTAGCGAATGTGACTGATAAGGCCAATTCGCGCTGTAAATGTTCGTTCACAGTGGGTGCATGTGAACACGTGGTCATTTCCACCATCATGCACCATCTTACGTCTCACACGCTTGGTGTGTTAAAGATAAAGACAGCAGTAAAATTACAAGCCAAAATATGAACAATGACCAACACATGTTAGCGGTCCGACTGCTGGACAATGAAGTGTAGATAACAGTTCACATTTCACACTGACAGGAACACTAGTAACATTATTTCACTGTAATTAGCTAATTGCATGTGAGACCTGGTGGGATGGACAGACAATAGGTGGACAGGTGGCCAGATAAACAGGTTGATAGAGACGGAATAAAGAGATCAGGCGGTTAGAGAGATAAACATGACAAGTGGACAGACAATAAATCAGGCAGACTGACAAATAAGAGATTAGACAGGCAGGCAGACAGATATTAGATGTGATGCACAGACAGACCAGGCAGATTTATAGACCAGGCAGTCAGACACACAAACCAGATAGATAGATACTACAGATCAGATACATTGACATATTGGTGGGCAATCCATCAGACAGATAATAGATCAGAGCAATAGTAAGGCTAATGGTGGGTGATAAATCAGACAGACAATAGATCAGAGCAATATTAAGGCTAATGGTGGGCAATAAATCAGACAGATAATAGATCAGAGCAATAGTAAGGCAAATGGTGGGTGATAAATCAGACAGACAAAATATCAGAGCAATAGTAAGGCTAATGGTGGGCAATAAATCAGACAGATAATAGATCAGAGCGATAAAAAGGCTAATGGTAGGCGATAAATCAGACAGACAATAGATCAGAGCAATAGTAAGGCTAATGGTGTGTGATAAATCAGACAGATAATAGATCAAAGTGATAGTAAGGCTAATGGTGGGCAATAAATCAGACAAACAATAGATCAGAGCAAATGAAAGGCAGACAGGTGAACAGATAAAAGTTAGTTGCATATCCTTTACAGGACGTTGCATTCAACACTTGCATGTTTTTGCTGTTTGTGATTTCTTGGCAAGTTTATGTTCAGTAGTCTGCCATTGCTTTCTGAACGACCGGCACTCATACCATTTTTATGAAAAACCAAGCAAGGTACTCTGCTGCCAAATCACCCACGGCTGTGTTTTGAAGGCAGTATGCAGGATTACAAACTGCATCTGTAACCCCTTCGCCATAGAGCCAACTGATAACAGATAAACAGACTTTTAAAACATTAATGCTGAAAACTGCACTAGCTATGGTCAAACATAAAAAAGCACTCGCGCACATGCATGCAATATACAGAGCAAATCGCTTAAGGTGATCTTGGATGTGGCAAATTTCTGTTGTGAAGAACAATTTTGTACTGTACGTTGTAAATGCATTACTATTTGCTTGAACTCTTATAAGAGGAATTTCTAGTAAGAAGAACTATTTCTTTGGTCCCAGGTGAGGTCATCTTATCAGGTCTGCACTGTATGCGTGTTTTAATTTTTGGTAACACTAAATACACAAGATCACAAGGTGGTATTTATTTCTACACTCTGGGACAGAAAATGAGTAACAAAAGATGAATTATGGATTTTAGCATGTAAACAGGTGTTTGTAAGGCAACAATGTTTGTATCACCTAATGCAAACAATAGCCATAAGTCAAAGGAGCATAACAATATGTTTGGTGATTCTTCTAGTGATCTAGTTGCTTCCCCTGTTTAAACTGATAATTTGCCTAACATCTCTTTTCTACACATACAAAATAAAAAGTAAAGAATATTTTTCCATGCCTTGAATTATTTTGGGTATATGGTGCTAGCCTCATATTTTTTAGGCCAATTGGTGCTAAATGGATGATATGGTCAATATCACAGAGGCCACCTTTACTTGCCAGAGCATTTCATGGTATCCATTTTACGTTGGGTCAACCTAGGAGTCTAGCCAAATTTTTTTTTATTCAAAATAATCTTCACATCCCTATAATAGTATAATAGAAAATTTCTTAAAATACTGTGGACCAAGAATAAGACAAATACTGACGATCTACTGCAGCAGCATAGTGTCTCAGCAACATCATGGCTGACAATAAGACTACATCAGATCTGGGACTACCTAAAGGGGATGACGAATTTGAAGAGTTCCCCACCAAAGACTGGATGGTGCCAGTTCTTACAAGATTTGTTCATGATTGGTTGCACCTTGCTGGTAAAGTTATTAATGGGATGAGGAAGCCAGTGTCATGCCAATCCTCCTTAATCATCTCTTACAACATGCAGCAGGTTACAGAGTTACTATTTTTGGCGTCCCTTATGGGTCCCGGTAACATAAAGGTGAACCCAAACCATGCCTACAGTAGAATGCTCACTGTTTTAACTCTTAAAATATGGAAGGCAAGTACTTGGACTGAAATTGGACGTCAGTACATGTGGCAATAACTGTAACCACACTTCTAGTTTTGTATTATAATTCATCATCATCATCAAGTACCTTGTCGGCTTGGTTGGCCAATCAGGCTTCTCCACGTCTTGCAATTTCAAACAGCAGGTACCAGTTCATGTACTGACCCCCTCCCACGCCTTGAAACAAGGCTGCCAAGAATCTTCTCTCACTGTCTTCCTCAATCTCTCTTTCCTCAAATATTTCCAGCTGTACAACATGTTCCAGTTTCTCCCTTGTCATAATATGGTGAAACAATGTCAATGCCTCTTTCTGATGTTTGTGATAAATTGTCTTTATGTCTTAGTTTATTTTAAAACATTTATCCTACTCATTTAAATATGTTTAAAGAGGCTAAAATACAATTATTCTAGTTAGAATTTTACAATATTCTCTTCATAAACATGCATAGCATCAATAAAGTTTAAAAGAAAGTTGGAAATGTCTTTATCAGCAAGTAAAACTAAAACAAGAGAGAAAATCCTACACTAAAATGAAGAAATTCCCTTGTCTCTTGGTTTTCTAGGTCTTCTTCATTTGCTTTGGATCCTCCACGGGGTCATAGACCTTCAACCGCTCATGCGAGCCATCCCATCTTTTGCCACCTCCTGCTTCTCCCTCCATATCCTCCCCATATTATTCATCGCTGTCTATTATAATTTTCATGTCTTTTTAGATCTCCCACTATTTCATTCATCTTGTTTGTTTTAGACACAGGAGTGTCTATTTATTCTATCCTCATGTTTTCTCAATGTGTGTCCTATCCAGCACCTGTGTGATTTCTTGAACAACTGGAATTTGTTTAGTTCTCTCCATGAGTTCTACAGTGCTGATTCTGTCATTCCACTTTAGTTCCAATATTCTGTGCATGTGTAACAGAGTAGTCTGGGTACAGCAGATCCAGGTACCCAGGTCAGCGTGCCTCATAGTTATTACCCCAACCCAGTAAGTAAGCCGGGAAGTGCAGGAGGTCAGTTGGGTTTATCGTGAGAGAAGTAAACAAGTCAGGTTTGTTGCATGGAAGATAAAGTGGCAAGTGGAAGTTTTGAACATTTCTCAGGTTCATTCAATCAGGTTCCACAAGGGTATTTAAAAATAAGAATGTTCAACAAGGGGAACATACTGCAACCCAATTCTTTAGTTTGATGATAAAAGCGTGATGCAGTCACGTACACCTACTGATTGTAGGTGTATTTAAGAAGAGCAAGTTGCACCAGAGGAGGACCATTTAGAGGGGTATCGGGGAGCATTAAAATGAGTATCGAGAAGTATCGAAAGGTATCATTTAGTGAGGATTGGAGTACTTGTCGAAGTCCGGGTTGAAGTTCGAGTTGAAGTTCTGGTTGAAGTCTGGTTCAGAGTGACTTTCAGGACTTTGGGTTGAAGTTGGTTTGAAGGATCCTTTAAGCACATGTTCAAGCTCTAGTTCAAGACTGGTTCAGAGGTTGTTTCACAGGCTAGTTCAAATCAGGTTCAGAGTCTCGTTCAAGGACTCGTTCAGGTATTCGTTCAAAGTCGCACTCAGTTTCCGTTCAAGGTCGCGTTCAAGGACTCATTCAACATTGGTTCAGGGCTTTTTCAGGAATGCAGATACAGAAATGCAGAGATAGGGATGTACAGTGAGAGAGAGTCAGAGTTCAGTCGTATAGGGTCAATCAGGTCAGAGCAGTGGATAGCAGATAGAGAAAGTGATAAGGTAGACTTGGTCACTGAGCTGAGCAGTCAGTTGAAATTAGTTTCTGAGAAGCTTCGTGAGGAGACTGCAGTATCATGCATATCAGCCTGGATGTGCGCCAGTTGTTAATAAAAGTTGTTAATATTCTACGTAATGGTTAACCACTATACCATCATGGGCCAGACGCTCAAGTTTGACCAGTTACAGGCGTCATATATGCTGGCTCGTCTGAGCAATACTCAGTCATGTAAATAAATACTGAAACAAATGGCATATGTTTTGATGGTAAATTGTGAACTCTTGACACGGGTCATACCCAGTTACACTGCTACAATACAGCTATACACTGTTGTAGGTGTGTATAGAAGTTGGTCACGTGACGATTCAGTATAAATAGGGGATATACGATGTTACACATGCACCAATTAATGAATGTTGGTAGATTATTAGTAATTCTTTTCGTCGTCGTTGCATTAACTACTAAAATCAGTCACTACACAAAAGTAATAACTCTTTGGATATAAAGGATTTAAATTAATGACACCATGGGATAGGAGGAGTAAGTGACAACTGGGACAGAGTGAAGTGTTGTAACTACTGCCTTTGACACCAGGAGTTAATAAATACATATTATGTAGAGAGTAATTGATAAGTGAATTGCTTGAAAAGGATGTGTTAAGAGTTAATGAGTTCAGAATTAAGCCACAAGGCATGTTAACCCTTTCTGTCTCACAACAGCTGTTACTTTAAAATAGCAACTTCATAACTATCATTATGATCATATCACATTGACTTATACGACAGGAAACAGAAGTGGAAATGAGATGTCAACAGACAATTTCTGTTTAATTTTTCCTAATTCCTCAGTACAGGAAAGTGTGTTGCACCTAGTTATGTACATCAGAGAGTCGTGTGTCCGATTTCAGCAGGCATTTATGCAGTGCTTACTTCCTCAAGACAGATTCCACCCAAGGTAGTGAGCTTATCTATTCATAGCTATGTTTTCTTTCCTAACATTTTTTGTCAGGACAGCAGTCTTGCGATTCATTCTTATTCTTTGCTAATAGCTAACTATATATATTCTTGCTGTCCATCCCATGTGGCACTGGTGATCATGTTTGTCTACGACCTTCTGTCTCTTGTGCTGCTAATCATTTCAGATTCTGACATTCCTTTATGCCATGCTGTCACACTATCCAGCATCTTCTCCCTGCCTCTCTCCTTCTCCGGCCTTCCTGTTGTGACGACACACTCCAGCTTTCCTCACTCATGACATGTCAAAGAATGTGGACTGTCTTCTTCTGATGCAAGTAGCCAGTTCTCTTTGCCAGTCAACTTCTTTTAAGATATATATCATTGCTCTTTCTATCCATCTACTGTGTTCTCATAATTCTTCTTTAAACCATATCTCTGCAGGTTCCATGTAATTCTGCACTTGTCTGCTATTTGTCCATGATTCCCTTTCAGACATCAGGGATGGCTCAATTGAGGTTGCGGAGAATATTCATCTTGTATGTATATATATATATGAACTTCTTTACCAAATTCACTTCATTGCTAAATGTAAATACTAGTATTAGTATACATGTATGTGCATTTACTTGCTACTAACACTGATGCTGATGCAGCAGGATAATTATTTAGTACAATATATTCATGCAGTTGTAAGATTGGAGTCATAGCACTCAAAGACTTTCAATGCAGTGAACATTACTGAATTTGGCTCTACTAATAATTTAATGGGAGCATTCACTTCTTTCAGTAAACAGTTATATATTCAGCTTTTGGGGAGTGGCAACATTTGATTGTGTTCTAGAAAACGCTATACTTAAAAAATCAAATAAGTGTACACAACATTCAACACACCTGCCTCTACAAATTCTGCAGCTGCGTGATAATAATAATAATAATAATAATAATAATAATAATAATAATAATAATATATTATAAAATGTCACACTAAATTATATTAGTAAGCACAATATTACTACAATAGTGAATAGAGCTATACTGAGGAGATATATATTAATTATTATACTGGTTTTTAATTTTACTCTGCTATACTGCTATTGCTATGCTATAGTACTATAGTATAATAATAATAATATAATAGTATTAACTATTAATATTATAAAAATATTAATAATTATTTATTTATTATTAATGTTACTTTTTGACTACTCTGTATTCAGTACAAACTAGTAACTAGTCTAGCTATGAAACTATAGAGTAAGAACTAAGAAAGAGCTCACTATCAGTAGTAGTAGTAGAGTAGGCAATGTAGCAGAATTCAGAATGAATGGAATGAATTTGAATGTCATGTGTGTGTATTCAGCACGGTAGACATTCAGTTCACTTGTCTTGCTTATGTTTAATAGTTTTACGAAGTAATGAATGGTGGTGATGTGGTAATACTGTAAGAGTTAGCAATGACAACAAACAACCGTAAATGAATGTGCAAGGGAATGAAACATATCACTTACTTTATTGAGAGGTTGATCCATTTTCTGTCCCCTGTTGAAACAATAACTTGTTCACGTCTGCAAGGTGCCTGGGTAGATCATGTCTTCGGGTCAAGGCCACGCAAGATACAACTAAATACCAAAAGAAAGTGTCTATACGGACTCAAGTCCGTATAAACTACTCTGTCTATTCGGACTCCACTTCGTGTTTTTTCCGGTCCGTTTTTTTTCCGGAAACCCCGGCTGGTCACGTGAACTGCGTCATCGGGACATGTGTTTGACTATATTACACATTTTTGTAAACAAAATGAAGAACAAATAAGTTGGTATCAACCAGTGCTGGTCTGATGATCTCGCTTTTGGCAGCAAACAGTGTTTCCTAGGGTTTTTGTGTTTTGTGTTGGTTACATGTGTCTTTATCTTGCTGCACAAGAACCTGCACACTTGTCTTTCTGTTCTTATCTGTCCTCTACTTTTGTTGTCTTGGGAAAGGCGCTTAGCCAACGGCTTATCCCTCCCTCTTTCTCTCACTTGTCTTTATCACTTTGTTATGTCTTTCAACACATCTTTCTCGTATCTCTGTCTCTCACACTATCTATCTTCGTTATCTATCTCCCCCCCCCCCCCTCTCTCTCTCTCTCTTTTCAACCTGCTTCACATATACCAGGTTTTCCTGCACTTTATGTACGTAGCATTTCCTTGTTTATTTGTTAATTCATCAGGCCAGTAAGTCGGAAGCCTGGTGTTTGAATTGCCTAATCATGTCTTTCTGAGGCGACGCATATTACTGTCAGCTTGGACCGGAATTATGAGGACATCAATAGTAGGGCGGTAATGTCAACAAAGATGGAAGCCTGTAGTAAACAGTAATCAGTAAGTGTTATTTTATTTAAATTATTTAAATCAATATTAAATTAACCACCTTCTTAGACTTCTTAATGGCCTAAACTAAAATTGACTAGTGAGCAGACGCTGTGACATGTTTGTTATTTCCCGCAATTCGATTGCGAATATAATTTTTTTCTATTCACAATTCCATTGCGAGTAGAGCCTCCCTTTTGATTTTGTAACTAACGCTTTTGATGACGCATGCAATCAATGTTGCCATCTCCCGTTGATGAAAAAGCACCAAAATCGAGCCAAAAAGCACTAAAAAGCACCAAAATTTTTTAGGAAGCACCAAAAAAAAAAAAAAGCACCAAATGTTTTTATTACAAATGTAACACGGTAGCACAGTATAATTTATTATTATCACTTCATAATACAATGAAGTTTATTCCAGATCCGCCAAATCCCAATCAGAACTACTTTCGAGCCAAAAAAGAACCAAATTGCAATAATAGTTTTTGGGAAATCACTAAAACAAGCACTGGTGGTATTCATTCAAAATGTTATAAAGTAGCACATTATAATTTACTAGCTAACCCGGCCCGGCTTCGCCCAGTTCCTGGCGGGCATCTATCTATCTATCTATCTATCTATCTATCTATCTATCTATCTATCTATCTATCTATCTATCTATCTATCTATCTATCTATCTATCTATCTATCTATCTATCTATCTATCTATCTATCTATCTGTCTGTCTGTCTGTCTGTCTGTCTGTCTGTCTGTCTGTCTGTCTGTCTGTCTGTCTGTCCTGTCTGTCTGTCTGTCTGTCTGTCTACCTACCTACCTACCTACCTACCTGCCTGCCTGCCTGCCTGCCTGGCATACCTACCTACCTACATATCTGCTGGTGTAGGCCAGTATATTCCACATGGCTAATAACAAGTGTCAGACCATTATCTAATATTACTGTGTCGTATAGTTTTGATGTTTGCATTTTGCCCATGCCTTTATAATGCATATCTTTTATATTGTTGCTGTTCTCTGTTAGCCTTGAATGATGTGTGAATGAAATAATGTATGAAAGAGAGTAATAGAAGGGCAGAATGTTAGACGGGCCTGCGTGCCCAATTCTAAACCCTTTGAAAATAAAGTTTGTTCGTTCGTTCGTTCGGTGGTTCGTTCGTTCGTTCTGTCTGTCTGTCTGTCTGTCTGTCTGTCTGTCTGTCTGTCTACATGTCTGTCTGTCTGTCTACGTGTCTGTCTGTCTGTCTGTCTGTCGGTCGGTAGGTCGGACAGTCGGTCGGTCGGTCGGTCGGTCTGTCTGTCTGTCTGTCGGTCGGTCGGTCGGTCGGTCGGTCGGTCTGTCTGTCTGTCTGTCTGTCTGTCTGTCTGTCTGTCTGTCTGTCGTTCGGTCGGTCTGTCTGTCTGTCTGTCTGTCTGTCGTTCGGTCTGTCTGTCTGTCTGTCTGTCTGTCTGTCTGTCTGTCTGTCTGTCTGTCTGTCTGTCTGTCTGTCTGTCTGTCTGTCGTTCGGTCGGTCTGTCTGTCTGTCTGTCTGTCTGTCTGTCGTTCGTTCGGTCGGTCTGTCTGTCTGTCTGTCTGTCTGTCGTTCGGTCGGTCTGTCTGTCTGTCTGTCTGTCTGTCGTTCGGTCGGTCGGTCTGTCTGTCTGTCTGTCTGTCTGTCTGTCTGTCTGTCGTTCGGTTGGTCGGTCTGTCTGTCTGTCTGTCTGTCTGTCTGTCTGTCTGTCTGTCCTTTGATCAAACCTTCTAGTTATTTATCTCTTTCTTTTATTCTTACTCTTGTTTTACAATATAATCGTCACCATTAAATGCGTTACTGCTAGGTGTGGTTGATTATGCCTCTGCACATCTTGTGCAGTTCGTGTACTAATAATTGTAATTTGTAGAGTCCCCGTTGAAAAATGTGGAGACAGGTTTTCACAAATGCTAATATTCTGGTTGGTTGTAGCCATGTGGAGACAGGTTTTCACAAATGCTAATATTCTGGTTGGTTGTAGCCATGTGGAGACAGGTTTTCACAAATGCTAACATTCTGGTTGGTTGTAGCCATGTGGAGACCGGTTTTCACAAATGCTAACTTTCTGGTTGGTTGTAGCCATTTGGAGACAGGTTTTCACAAATGCTAATATTCTGGTTGGTTGTAGCCATGTGGAGACAGGTTTTCACAAATGCTAATATTCTGGTTGGTTGTAGCCATGTGGAGACAGGTTTTCACAAATGCTAATATTCTGGTTGGTTGTAGCTATGTGGAGACAGGTTTTCACAAATGCTAATATTCTGGTTGGTTGTAGCCATGTGAAGACAGGTTTTCACAAATACTAATATTCTGGTTGGTTGTAGCCATGTGGAGACAGGTTTTCACAAATGCTAACATTCTGGTTGGTTGTAGCCATGTGGAGACAGGTTTTCACAAATACTAATATTCTGGTTGGTTGTACCCATGTGGAGACAGGTTTTCACAAATGCTAATATTCTGGTTGGTTGTAGCCAAGAGATCTAACTGATGTGGGTTCATTGTTGTTTTTGTGATTGCTGTGACTGAACAGGTTGTAAAAAGACACATGATTTTACTGTTGGTGTGGTTGGATTGAGTGTGTTCAAGTCTCATCGAAGTTATGGTTTAACTGTCGGTTTGGTTGTACTGAGTGTATTGACGACTTTTTTTAATTGCTCTCTATGTGGGAGGAATGTGGGAGTCTCCTTGGCGTAGTGGTCAAGCCGTCTGACTTGTTTTCCGAAGGTTGTGGGTTTGATTCCGGGCCCCGTCCTTCGGCTCACGGGTGCATTTTTGCGGAGACTCCTGTGGGTCATCGCTGCAGCTACGGAGTTCGTGCTTTGTGCGACGTTTTCCGCACTGCGGAAAGAGACTGAAAAACCTGGTGCAATAATGTCGACCCTATCGATTCGTTTAAGCGACTTTTTAAGCTGAAAGTTTTCAGATATACACAGACACCAAGTAACTCGTAAGTGTAACTATTTTTAACCAAGCATTAAGCAGATGCATTCGTGTAGCTTATAGGGATAATGTTGTGTGTGCCATCGGACCAGTGTCTAGCACCTGTGTTTGTTGTCTGTCAACGGAGGAATAGACTGGCCACCTTATCTTTCTGACACTCAGGTCTACAAAATGTGGTGGTCCTATCACATCTCAGGTCTACAAAATGTGGCGGTCCTATCACATCTCAGGTCCATAGTGGGACACTGCTTTGGGAAAAATTTAAATCATCATCACCATCATCATCTTCATCACCATGATCATCATCATCATCTTCATCACCATCATCATCATCACCTTCCACTTTTTCCGTCAAGCGTCGTGGGGAGGAATAACTGGCGCTCCTGTCCCCGATGGGTGTCTTTCCGTGTGATTGTACAATGTCTTTAATGTCGTCAATCCATGTTCTTCTTGGGCGTCCTCGTTCTTTTAGAGTGAGCACGTTGCGCAACTGATCTTATTTGTGAATCAACGAAATCTTCTAGAGTGAGCACGTTGCGCAACTAATCTTATTTATAATTAAACGACTTCTTCTAGAGTGAACACGTTGCACAATTGACCTTATTTATGCCATAAAGGCTTCTTCTGGAGTGAGAACGTTTCGCAACTGATCTTATTTATGAATCAACGGCTTCTTCTAGAGTGAGCAACTTGCGCAACTTATCTTATTTACGCCTCAACTGCTTTTTCTAGAGTGATCACGTTGCGCAACTGATCTGATTTTTACCTCAGATAATTTTTCTATAGTAAGCACTTTGCACAACTAACCTTATTTCTGGCTCAGCGGCTTCTTCTAGAGTGAGCACGTTGGGCAACTGATCTTATTTTTGATTCAGATGCCTTTTTTAGATTGAGCACGTTGAACTACTGATCTCATTTATGAATCAACGGATTCTTCTAGAGTGAGCACGTTGCGCAACTGATCTTATTTATGCCTCAACGGTTTCTTCTAGAGTGAGCACGTTGCGCAACGGATCTCATTCATGCTCAACTGCTTTTTCTAGTGTGAGCACGTTACGTAACTGATCTGCTTTTTGCCTCAGAGGATTTTTCTATAGTGAGCACTTTGCGCAACTGACCTTATTTATGGCTCAGCGGTTTCTTCTAGAGTGAGCATGTTGCGCAACAGATCTTATTTATGCCTCAATGGTTTCTTCGAGACTGAGCACGTTGCGCAACTGATCTTAATTAATGCCTCAAAAGGTTTTTTCTAGAGTGAGCACGTTCGCAACTGACCTTATTTATACCTCAAAGGCTTCTTCTAGAGTGAGCAAGTTGCGCATCTTATCTTATTTATGCCTCAATGGCTTCTTCTAGAGTGAGCATGTTGTGCAACTGATATTATTAATGCTTCAATGGCTTCTTCTAGAGTGAGCACGCTGCGCAACTGATCTTATTTATGCATCGTCTAGAGTAAGCACGTTGTGCAACTGAACTTATTTATGCCTAAACAAATTCTTCTAGAGTGAGCAAGCTGCGTAACTGAACTTACTCATGCCGTAAAGGAGTCTTCTAGAGAGAGAACGTTGCGCAACTGATCTTATTTATGTCTCAAAGGCTTTTGTTAGTGTTAGCTCGTTGCGCAACTGATCTTATTTATGAATCAACGAATTCGTCTAGAGTTAGCACGTTGCGCAACTGATCTTATTTATGAATCAACGAATTCTTCTAGAGTTAGCACGTTGCGCAACTGATCTTATTTATGAATTAACGGCTTTTTCTAGAGTGAGCACGTTGTTGCGCATCTTATCTGATTTATGCCTCAATCGCTTCTTCTAGAGTGAGCACGTTGCGTAAGTGATCTTATTAATGCTTTAACGACTTCTTCTAGAGTGAGCACGTTGCGCAACTGATCATATTTATGCCTCAACGGCTTCTTTTAGAGTGAGCACGATGTGCAACTGATCTTATTTATGAATTAACGGCTTTTTTCTAGAGTGAGCACGTTGCGCATCTTATCTGATTTATGCCTCAATCGCTTCTTCTATAGTGAGCACATTGCGCAACCGAGCTTATTTATGCCATAAAGTCTTCTTCTGGAGTGAGCACGTTGCGCAACTTGTCTTATTTATGAATCAACGGCTTCTTCTAGAGTGAGCACGTTACGCTATTGATCTTATTTATGCCTCAACTGCTTTTTCTTGTGTGAGCACGTTGCGCGACTGATCTTCCTTATGCCTAAGATGCTTTTTCTATCGTGAGCGCAACTGATCTTCTTTATACCTTAACTGCTATTTCTAGAGTGATCACTTTGCGAAACTGATCTTATTTATTCATCAAGGACTCCTTATAGAGTGAGCGCGTTGTGCAACTGAACTTATTTATGTCATAAAGGCTTCATCTGGAGTGTGCACGTTGTGCAGCTTATTTATGAATTCACGGCTCTAGAGTGAGCACCATCCGCAATTGATCTTATTTATGCATCAGATGCTTTTTCTAGAGTAAGCAACTTGCGCAACTGATCTTATTTATGCCTCAACGGCTTCTTCTAGAATGAGTACTTTGCGCAATTGATTTTATTTATTCCTCAACGGCTTCTTCTAGAGTGAGAACGTTGTGCAATTGATCTTATTTATGCCTCCGCGGCTATTTCTAGAGTGAGCACGTTGTGCATCTGACCTTATTTATGCCTTAACTGCTTCTTTACGAGTGAGCAAGTTTCTAAACCGATCTTATTTATCTCTCAACTGCTTTTGCTAGAGTAAGAACGTTGCGCACCTGATCTTATTTATGCCTGAAATCCTTCTTCTAAAGTGAGTACGTTGCGCAACTGATCTTATTTATGCCTCAACGGTTTCTTCTAGAGTGGGCACGTTACGATACTGATCTTATTTATGCCTCAACTGCTTTTTCTAGTGTGAGCACGTTGCACAACTGATCTTTTTTTATGCCTCAGATGCTTTTTCTATAGTGAGCACTTTGCGCAACTGATCTTATTTATGAATCAACGGCTTCTTCTAGTTTGAGCACCTTGTGCAACTGATTTTCTGTATTCCTTAACTGCTTTTTCTAAAGTGATCACTTTGCGCAACTGATCTTATTTATGCATCAACGGCTCCTTTTAGAATGAGCACGTTGTGCAACTGAACTTATTTATGCCTAAACGGATTCTCCTAGAGTGAGCACTTTGCGCAACTGAACTTGCTTTTGCCTTAAAGGCTTCTTCTGCAGAGCACGTTGCGCAACTGATTTATTTATGCCTCAACGGTTTCTTCTAGAGTGAGCACTTTTTCAAGAGATCTTATTTATGCCTCAATGGTTTCTTCTAGAGTGAGCACTTTTTCAAGACATCTTATTTATGCCTCAACGGTTTCTTCTAGAGTGAGCACTTTTTCAAGAGATCTTATTTATGCCTCAAATGCGTCTGCTAGACTGAGCACGTTGCACAACTGATTTTTTTATGCCTCAAAGGCTTCTTCTAGAATGATTACGTTGCGCAACTGATCTTATTTATGCCTCAACGGCTTTTTCTCGAGTGAGCACGTTTCGCAATTTAACTTATTTATACCTCAACGGCTTCTTCTAGAGTGAGCACATTGTGCAAATGAACTTATTTATGCCATAAAGTCTTCTTCTAGTGTGAGCTCGTTGATCAACTGATCTTATTTATGCCTCGACGGGTTCTTTTAGAGTGAGCACGTTGCGCAACTGACCTTATTTTTGCCATAAAGGCTTCTATCTGGAGTGAGAAAGTTGCGCAACTGATCTTATTTATGCTTCAACAGCTTTTTCTGTATAACATGTCTAGCACCATATACCCAATGACATCACACCACCCACTGGATGTCTGTACAACATGTCTAGCACCATATACCCTAACCTACAGGCTAATATATTATTGTGATGTCCACATGGTCCAGGATTTAAATATAGACAAATACCATTGCCCTGGCTACGCCCTGGGTTTAGGGTTAGGGTTAGGATTAGGGGTACAGTTAGCCCTAACACCTAACCATTAACCGCTAACCCCTTAACCCCTAAAACCTAACCCTACCCCTAAAAGTAACCCTTAACCCGAACCCTAACCCTAACCCTATCCCCTAACCCTTACCCTAAGTCTAACCTTAACCCTAACCCATAACCCATCCCCTAACTCTAATGGGTACATGACATTACAGACAGAACTGACCACAGGTGGAGAGTCATCACCAGGTGTCATCATTACAGAGAGCACGAGGACGGCGCGTATTGCCGGTACACACCTCTGGCAGGTCCGCGTGAAGAGTGGCCTCCTGGACATGACCTTCTACTGGGACAGCTCTCTCTCAGGTCCGCGTGAAGAGTGGCCTCCTGGACATGACCTTCTACTGGGACAGCTCTCTCTCAGGTCCGCGTGAAGAGTGGCCTCCTGGACATGACCTTCTACTGGGACAGCTCTCTCTCAGGTCCGCGTGAAGAGTGGCCTCCTGGACATGACCTTCTACTGGGACAGCTCTCTCTCTCAGGTCCGCGCCATAACTTATAAGCCTCGTGGGGATGCCAATGAATCGGGTCCCCGCCGTAACTGACTCTGACTTAGTGACCAACAGACAGAGTGACTGTGACTGGGTGACTGTGACTGACAATGTGACCGAGTGACTGTGACTTACTGACTGTGACTTAGTGACTGACTGACAGAGAAGGATCCTTTCTTCATGAACCAGCAGTCCGTAGTGCCAGCGACGTTGACTTCTAGAAGTTATGGGGCATAACCTGAACGTTCCTGGAGGAACTCATAGAAGCGCCGGGCTCACGGCCAACGGTAATGCTTTACCCGCTGATAAAGCGAGCCATGAGGATTCTTCGGAACCAAGATGGCTGTGGTTCATTTCTTCAGATGGGAGCCGTCCTGCCACACGCTCTTCTTCATGAACTAGGACACCTTCTCTCTAAGCCAGGTCAGTTGGGGTGAAGGACACTTGTGATCTATTGGCATCAGTTTAACAATCTTCCTGAATGCACCAGAGTTCCCTATCTGTCTTATCTGCTTTGTGTGCGTGAGACTGAGCACTTGCGGGTTTGTCCGGAGGGCTACGGTTCTTAGAAACCCAGCGACTTATTTAGAACACAACATTTCAAGGGGTTGACAATTAAAACATAAGAAGGCCTGCAACACGTGGTGTTGTGGCGGGTTTCACAGGGAGAATGAGCACTTGTAGATTTGTCCGTTGTGCTACATTGCTAGGGAACGGGAGGGCGCAGCAGACACCAAAAGACAACAACAAAATATATGGTAAAGGGTTAGGGTTAGACGACGTCCATGGCGGTGACTCTTGGCGCCTTTACCTCCTCCAGACATGTTTTAGCAGTGCTAAATGCACTGTTATTAGTGGTTTGATATTACTGGGTATATGGTGGTAGACATGTACAGACATTCCAGTGGGTGATGTGATGTTACTGGGTATATGTTGGTAGACACTGTTTTACAGACATCCAGTGGGTGGTTTGATGTTACTGGGTATATGGTGGTAGACATGTACAGACATCCAGTCGTTGCATGGGCAAATAGATGGTGTGTCAGCATAAACACTGACAAGTGCAGCACCACTTTATTTACCCTCTCTTCAAAACAAACGGCAGGGATCATCCAAATAAATGGAACACCCCTAAGAGAAGATGAAGAACCAGCATACCTTGGAGTAACATTTGATGGCGGGCTGACATGGAGAAAGCACATCAACAAAGCAGTAGCAAAAGCCAGAAGGAAAATAGCCATCCTGAGAAAGCTAAGTGGAACCACATGGGGAGCCAGTGGGAAAATACTTAGCAAAGTTTACCAACAGAGCATACGACCACACCTGGAATATGGGTCAACTGCGTGGTGTTCAGCATCAAAAACCACACTACAATAGCTGGACAAAGTGCAAAATCAAGCACTTAGAGTCACCAAAGGAGGGATGAGATCAACCCCTATAGTGGAAACGGAGAAGATGGGGAGGACACAAGCACTGAGTGAGTACAGAGATACGAAAACGCTAATAGGAGCAGAAAAGTTCCTCAGGTTGCCAGCCCACCCTATGAAGAACAGATTTGAAAACCTAGCTATGGGGTGGTTGAAAAGAAGTAGTTTTATCCACCAGGCCAAACGACTCTGCAGAGAAACCACCGATTTGCCCATAGTTTGTATCCCCCTAACAACTATTCCAGAGCGAACTCCATGGAAAGATGAGCATAGATTATCATTACAATTCCAGACAAAATTGAGAGGAATATTTGACAAGGAAGAACAGAACAGTGTGCAGCGTAGAACAGCCACTCTCAGCTCCCTTGATGAAGAATACCCACAGGACCTCTGGATCCGAGCCTACACAGATGGGTCGGCACAAAATGCTGTTCGAAATTGAGGAGCGGGAGTGTACATAGAATACCCAAATAATACAAGGGACACAGCCAGAGTATCGACAAGAAAGTACTACCATAACTATGATGCTGAAATTGAGGCAATCAAGATAGCAACAAAGAAATTAATAAATACCAGCAACGGTACACAACCTGTGGTGCTACTGACAGATGCAAAATCAGTACTCGAGGCGCTCCTGTCTGGGAAATTGCCACTACTAAGGACACTACTTTCTGAACTTAGAAAGAAAAAGCAGGATATAACAATATGAATTGGACACAAATAGGTAAATTAAACTCCTGCGAGAAAAAACGTACTAAACATCAACTTTGACACATACCTTACAAGGAGATCCATGTGTCGCGAAATCCAAGTGAAAATCCGAAATCAGAAGCACTCAATAAATATATAAAATGAATAATAAAATAGAATAAAATACACACGAACGTGTGGGGGGGGGGGGGGGGGGCGGGTACAGCATAGTACTAGATAGTGTAAACAATTGGGGAAGATGCCACAGTAATACCTTAGCGTCCACAACAGTATTAATACCTGCTGGATGGATACATCCCAGATTGTTGATAAGCTGGCGTTCAATTTTAAGTCTGACGGAGCTATTAGAGAAGCAGGGTTTTAATGCGGTGACACATGCATTGTCGACTCCATTAGTGTTGGAGGAATTGAAATGGTTGGGGACAGGTTTGTCAGCGCCCTGATTGATGTTTCTGAGGTGTTCTCTAAAACGATCAGCAAGACGTCTGCCCGTTTGGCCAATGTATTTCATGTCACATCGTTTGCAGATGATAACATAAATCAGATTGCGGGATGTACAGGTGAAAGAATCTTTCAAGGTGAAGGTGCCTCGGGGAAATGCAATCTCTGGTGTCTGAACAACGTATGGGCATGTCAGACAGTTCTTACGCTGGCATTCGAAATGCCCACGGATGAAGTAACCGTGGGGAGGCGGCTATGCACAAGGTGGTCTCTGAGGCTCTGGTTACAGCGGAAAATTACCCTGGGGCCATTGGAGAATACCTCACGAGTGGTTGGATCGGATTCCAAGATGGACCAGAGTCATCAGGAAAATGTGCTTGATGGCATAGGCATGTGGATGAAAGGTGAGGATAAGCTTGGGTTCATTGTTTGGAGGTCGTGTATGTTTGGCGAGGGACATTTCCCGCGAGACCTGGGTTATACGATGAAAGCTGTGGACAAGACGTCCTCTGGATAGGACCATCTGCGGAAAAAGTTCAGCATTTCGTGGGCTCTCCGAGGAAGTCATTATTGTCCAGACAGATCCGACGAAGGTGGAGTAGCTGGTAATATGGGATGGAATCTTTGCAGCTTTTGGGGTGGGATAAGCTTTGAGAGCTTATGAGATTTCTGAACTTAGCAGTCAGCATAAGGTCACCATACAGTGGATACCATCCCACTGTGGAGTACCCGGAAACGACAGAGCTGATCAATTGGCTAAGGAAGGAGCCAAAGAAGCACAGCCTGATGTGTCCGTTACATACCACCAAAAGAAAAGAATGATCAAATCAGTCAGAAAGCCACCAAAACCTGCTCAAGATGACTACCACGTTATGGACAGACCAGAACAAGTCATTATTCTTCGCCTCAGAACAGGACACAATAGATTACGCAACCACATGTATACAAAATTCAAGATTGGTGAAACAGCCATGTGCACATGTGGATTGGCCTCAAAGACAGCAGAGCACATATTCCAAGACTGCCCAAAATATAACATATCTAGGCAAACGTTCTGGCCTAGAGAGACGACAGTGGAAGATAAACTCTATGGACCACTGTGTGAACTGAAAAAGACAGTTAAATTCATACAAGAGACAACATTGCAGATATAGACATATTTCAAGCGAACGAAAGAAGAAGAAGAATAGGTAAAATCTATACCAAACTGCGCTATGCATTTTACAGATTTTAGGATATGAATGTATTTTGGTCCACTTTTATCCAGTCGTCGTGGGCGAGTGGTTAAGGTGATGGACTTGAAGTCCATTGTGATTTTCCCGCGTAGGTTCGAATCCTGCCGACGACGGTTTGTTAATTTTTATTTTAGAGTATATTATTATGCGAAGTGACTATTCGCAATTCCATTGCGAATAGAAAAAAATTATATTCACAATCGAAGTAGGTCACGTGATTATTCCTATGCGTATGTCCATATTACAATATTTTGTTGATGTGCAAACGTGTCCTCAGTAGCATAGTGGTTATTGTCTTCGCCTGGTACACGAGAGATCGACGTTCGATTCCCCAACAGGGAGACATTTTTTTTTTCATTTTCAGTAATTAGGTGACAGCAATGCTAGTCTGATGATTTCGCTTAAGGCATATGTTTTCTACGGATTTTGTGTATTAGGTGTTGTTTATCTTGCTGCACAAGAACCTGCACACTTATCTTTCTGTTCTTATCTGTCCTCTACTTTTGTTGTCTTGGGAAAGGAGCTTAGCCACCCGAATACGAGTTCTTCTCTCTCTCTCTCTCTCTCTCTCTCTCTCTCTCTCTCTCTCTCTCTCTCTCTCTCTCTCTCTCTCTCTCTCTCTCTCTCTCTCTCGCTCGCTCTAAGTCTCGATCTCCCACCTCTCCCTTTCTTGTCTTTACCACTCTTTAATGTCTTTCGATACATCTTTCTCATATCTCTGACTCTCACACTATCTTCGTTATCTATCTCTCTCCTCTCTCTTGTCCACCTGCTTCAGATATACCGGGTTTTCCTACACTTTATATGCGTAGCATTTCCTTTTCCTTGTTTATTTATTAATTAATGAGGCCAGTCAATCGAAAGCCTGGTGTTTGAATTGCCTAACCATGTATCTCTGAGGCGAAGCATATTACTGTCAGCTGGACCAGAACAGAGTCACTCAGAGAGGATGCAATGGAGGCCATAGAAAGTGTCAAATTGAGAGAATCATCACTGCTGCGATATTATCAGGACTTAAATAGTAGGACGGTAACGTAAACAAACATGGATGCCTGGTAACAGTAAGTGTACAGAAACGAAAGTTAACAATTCTTGAACTCGCCTGGGGACAGAATTAGTTGTAGGGATCGTTATTTGTATTGGGGATAGAAAGTGTCTATACGGACTCAAGTCCGTATAAACTACTCTGTCTATTCGGACTCCACTTCGTATTTTTTCCGGTCCGTTTTTTTTCCGGAAACCCCGGCTGGTCACGTGAACTGCGTCATCGGGACATGTGTTTGACTATATTACACATTTTTGTAAAGTTTTCATTGTGTTTTCAGTAGCTTAGTGGTAAGCATTTCCGCCTGTCACGCGGGAGACTGAGGTTCGATTCCTCACCAGCGAGACAATTATTTTTTTTAATGACATTGATAGAAAATCGCTTTGGAAATAGATGTCATTACGGGAATCCATCGATCGTTAATTTATAAAGGCTTGACTGTACTGGGCTTAGGTACCAGTACAGAGCGGGGCAGGTGGTCGCTTCTACAATCCCCAAGGACACTCCATTTTGTGGATGCCGCCTCTTGTGATACAAGCGCCAGGTATGGCGGTGTCAGGTTCCCCCAGTCTCATTGCCTGCCTAGTTGGTGTCCCATCATTTAGACAGACAACATCCGTATCAAGCGAGGCCTCAGCAAGAGCAGTACCCGGTATGTTCTCTCCCGACCTGTCCCACCCTGTCTCACTCGCTAATTGAAGTAACCACATAATAGATACCTGGTAAATGAAGAACAAATAAGTTGGTATCAACCAGTGCTGGTCTGATGATCTCGCTTTTGGCAGCAAACAGTGTTTCCTAGGGTTTTTGTGTTTTGTGTTGGTTACATGTGTCTTTATCTTGCTGCACAAGAACCTGCACACTTGTCTTTCTGTTCTTATCTGTCCTCTACTTTTGTTGTCTTGGGAAAGGCGCTTAGCCAACGGCTTATCCCTCCCTCTTTCTCTCACTTGTCTTTATCACTTTGTTATGTCTTTCAACACATCTTTCTCGTATCTCTGTCTCTCACACTATCTATCTTCGTTATCTATCTCCCCCCTCTCTCTCTCTCTTTTCAACCTGCTTCACATATACCAGGTTTTCCTGCACTTTATGTACGTTGCATTTCCTTGTTTATTTGTTAATTCATCAGGCCAGTAAGTCGGAAGCCTGGTGTTTGAATTGCCTAATCATGTCTTTCTGAGGCTACGCATATTACTGTCAGCTTGGACCGGAATTATGAGGACATCAATAGTAGGGCGGTAATGTCAACAAAGATGGAAGCCTGTAGTAAACAGTAATCAGTAAGTGTACAGAAACGCAAGTTAACAATTCTTTAACTCGCATGGGGACACATTGGGGATACCAATCTGGAAAATTATTCTTGATATTTAAACAGCTTCATACTTCAGCTATACCCAGCTCCGTATAAACTACTCTGTCTATACGGACTCTGCTCCGTATAAACTACTCTGTCTATACGGACTCAAGTCCGTATAAACTACTCTGTCTATTCGGACTCAAGTCCGTATAAACTCTCCCATACCAAAACATGTTTTTTTTAATGATATACTCTTACTTAAACATGAAAAGTATTTTTATTTATGTAATTTTGTTTTCAGTATCGTGTTCAACCTTGTCGGATTATAATTGCGATATATATTATTATATGTTGTATATAGTTTAGCATTCTTTTTTTAAGGGGGAATGTGAATGTATACAAAAAGACTGCTAAACTATGAGTTATGAGTTGAATCAAGAACCGACATCACAGGACTCGGGACATTTCCATAAGAGTTCCGTCCTCATCTTCAACAGCCATAATATTTATTAGGTTCGGGAATGCACGGGTTGGCCGGCAGGCTGCACTGAATGGCAAGTGCGACAGTCTCTTCGTGACTGTAACGGAAGGATGTCGACGACCAGTGGACACATTCATCGAAGAATGCAGGCAGCGTACGGTAACAAATGTGTGTCGAAGACGACAGTGACGGACTGGGCACAAATGTTTCGGAAAGTACGTCAGTTCACGACAGATCTTCAACTGCCGGGTCAAGTGCATATTGTTGCAACAGAAAAAAGCCATCGTCAGTAGGCCTATTGATGCAGTAGTACAGATGAACCGTTGTCGAAGCATACGTTCGCTAGCGAAAGAATTTGATGTGTCAATTGGGACAATTCAAAAGGTCGTTCGTAAGAAACTGCAATATCGGAAGGTGTGTTCACAGTGGGTACCACGGATGTTGACCGACCACCAAAAAGAGGAACGCGTGAGATGGTGTTTGAACCACTTGCCGCGTTACAGAGTGGAGAGTGATGCATTTCTCTTCTGCATAGTGGCAGGCGATGAATCATGGTGTCGCCACTTTGAGCCTAGCATCAAAAGAGAGAGCATGCAATGGAAGCATGCTGGATCACCAAAAGCCAAAGAATTCTAGTTACAGGTTCCGCTGGTAAGGTTATGCTGAGCGCATTTTTTTTTACCATGAAGGGCTATTGTTGGCCGACTTTAAATAATCTGGTGTCAACATCAACTCTATCCACCACTTGCAAACACTAGACAAACTGCTAAAAGCCATCAAGAATAAACGACCCTGCATGCTTTCTCGCGGTGTGATTTTGTTGCACGATAATGCTCGTCCGCATGTCGCAAAGATTGTGCAGGAAGCATTATCAAGGAAGAAGTGGGAAATTCTGCAACATCCAGCCTATAGTCCTGATTTGTCACCAGGTGATTTTCATTTGTTCGAACCTCTAAAACAAAAGCTCTCAATGGACAACGATTTCATACAGATGCAGACGTAATGAACGCGGTAAACACTTGGTTCAGTGAGCAACCACAACCTTTTTCTTGCCTACGGCATTCGCCGCCTACCTAAGCAATGGGATGCTTATATATATATATATATATATATATATATATATATATATATATATATATATATATATATATATATATATATATATATATATATATATATATATATAAGAGCGGTTGACTCTTAGTGAAACGTCCCAAAATGTCACTAAATTTACCGTTCTCATTGTGGCTGAATGGGTAATGCTGCCATCTATTTAACTTTTTAAACATGAGGTAAGGTGCCTCCTTCCCTCCGCTAGCCTACGGGACACCCTTGGGCAAGGTGGAGTACCCGTTTAGCCCCCCGATCAGGGTTACGTGAAGCCATGTGTGCAGGTGGTGGATGGAGTTGAAGAGCAGCCGACAGATAGTTGTAGTTTATGGTCTCCAGCTTCACGACGGTAGGCAGAGGATCTCCTTTTTTGGGAGACATTGGCTACGGTCATCGACCAGTATGGTCACTGCTAGGAAGGAAAGCAATGGCAAACTACCTTCTTTACAGATGCCAAGAATATCATGTATTGCAGTCTTATCGATCATGGTCGAGACAGGAACACTTAGCTGATCCACGACTCTGGTGATCGAGTGACATGGCAGAACATGACCGCCCACGCTTACCGGCATGGCACATGATGGATGGATATATATTATATATTATATATATATATATATATATATATATATATATATATATATATATATATATATATATATATATATATATATATATATATATATATATATATATAAACAGATGATACTGACCCAAACAATTACATATAGAGTATTTTAGAACTACATTACGAGATATTTATTATTTTTAGTGAAACGTCCCAAAATGTCACTAAATTTACCGTTCTCATTGTGGCTGAATGGGTAATGCTGCCACCTATTTAAATTTTTAAACATGGGGTCATTTTGTTGGGAAAATGAAGACTTTTGAGGTCGCCTTTCTTTATTATACCAAAAATAAAAGAACACATTTACGTGATCATATGCCAACGTAGCTTAAAAACATATCTTTCTGCAGCTGTGGTCCGTACCAACCAGGCCAAAATACACAGGATTGGCACTGTAGGTCAGATACGCATTAAGGCGTATTAAAAAGGATTCTTACGACCCGCTAAACATTAATTGTCTGGGTGCTTCATGTCGAAGCATATTTGTTCCTTCTGAGAATTACAGTGTGCCTAAAAGCTTTCAATTTTTTTTTTTTTTTTAACTGTCGATTGGGAAAAGCATGGCAGACTGTGTCTGTCCGCTTCAGGTTATGATTTACTATGAGTTACCGGATTCGAATCCCTGCATGTGCCTGGGAATCTTTACAAGAAGTTTTTCGTACACCTTCAGGCGGCGGCATTAATAAATTCAAAGAAAGCAGCAGGCTAATTGGGCTTATTGACATCCCCATATAGTGTGTTTGACAAATGGGATGGGTGTATGTCACAATGTCAAATATAGTTGTAACCCCTCTGCATATGCTGGCCACTCCGGCAACAAGTGTTTAACTGTCGTTTTACCAGTTCCACATTTGTATTTACCTTTATTTCATGTCTACTTCTGTCCCTTGTCTTATATTGTCAGTCCAGGGAGTCTCCGTGGCGAAGTAGCGAAGTGGTCAAGCCGTCTGACTCGGGCTCAGAAAGTCGTGGGTTAGATTCCGGGCTCCTGCGGTTCACGAGTGCATTTTTTCGGAAACTCCTGGGGGGTCGTTGCTGGAGCTACAGAGTTCGTGCTTTGTGCGACGCTTTCCGCGCTGCGGAAAGAGACTGGACCATATGGGATAAAAACATGATACAATGAAGTCGACCCTGCCGACATGTAAGCAACTTGTATATTGTCAGTCCAATCGATATGGGTGTGTGAGTCTCACGTGTCAGTGGGCTGAATGGCTACCCAGTCTACGATTCCAAGGGATGAATATATATCTGATGTAGACTTGTCTTCTCCTCGTTCACTCGCTTTGAACCCAATCGTAGCCAGTGCACGTGCTACTACTGATAGTAGTTGCTACTAGTGGGGAGTGCACTGGACCGGTGTTTGCGTGTGGGTTAGCTTTGTCTATAACCAGTGCCCCTCGTCATCAAGCGAACCCACTCCGACTTCTGATGTACTTGTAATTTACGTTCCCAAGTCAAGGACAAGAAGTCAACATTTGAGTCCAATTCGCTACCTCCCATTAGCACACTGGAAGTTTAAGAGTGAACGCTCTTATTCATTTCAACCAAACTGACCTCATACATGTGTAACAGGCTGTCCTTGTTATCATTGAATAGGCCATTCGCGTAATATGTATATATCTTTTTATATGAGTTTTATTCCCTATGAGCAATGGATGTGAGTCTCTTGATAGTGAAATAATTAAAAACCTGTACAGGAAATATTACCAACCCAGTCCTAATCTGAAATTTAGAAGATATGGAAGGAATCAACATTGGAGGACGATACATCAATAACATTAGATATGCAGGTGATATAGTCTTGATTGCAGACAATGAACAGGACCTGCAATATTTAGTAGATGTGGTTGTTGCACACAGTGAACTATTAGGGTTAGAATTGAATAGTGAGAAGACACAGATTATGGTCGTCATTGGGAAGAAGTAAACACTACAGTGTGATATACGAGTAAATGGGCATATTCTTAAGCAAGTGAATCGATACAGTTATCTCGGAACAGTCATAACATCTGATGGGAGATGCCTTGAAGAGATTAGAACAAGCATTGCCATTGCAAAGGTAGCCTTTTGCAAGATGTAAAACATACTGACCAATACAAAGATATCAATTGAAACCAGAAAAAGAGTGTTGAAGTGCTACATAGAACCTACACTTTTGTATGGGTGTGAAGCGTGGACAATGAGCAGTCAGGCTGAAAAAAAAACATCTGATGGCTGTGGAAATGTGGTTTCTGAGGAAAATGCAAAGAATGCCATGGACAGACAGAAAAAAACCAATGAAAAATTCCTCCAAGAAACAAATGAAGATCGTAAACTGATTAGAGTCATTAGAAGTAGACAGTCAAAGTTGTTTATGCATGTTATAAGAAGAAATGAATTGGTGAACTTGGTGACAATTGACAAGATCGAGGGGAAGAGACCAAGGGGAAGACCTATAAGTAAATACCTAGATGGCTTGACCACGTGGCATGGTCGAGACAGGAACACGGAGCTGATCCACGACTCTGGTGATCGAGTTAGATGGCAAAACATGACCGCCAACGCTTATTGGCATGGCACATGATGGATGGAGCCTCAGCCAGTCTGGATGCTCTGTGCCGAATCATGACCTGGCTACATCCTAATATAAATTGTTCCAGAAATGACGTTCCAGTACTAGTCTTGTACACCCGCAGGTTTCTGAGCTTAGAGAAAGGATGGTTGCTGTGTATTACAGTCCTCGTGGAGACGGGACAGCGGTACCTACATCAACGGCACTCCTTTAACCTTTAGCCCTTTATGGCACACGCAGTCTGAACACCAGTGCATCTAACTTTCGAATTAAAACTCAGTCTTCCAGATAATTTACTAAACAGCCAACCAATCAAACTAGAGACTAAACAATGAAACCAAGAAATCAACCAACCAATGAAACAAAAAACCAATCAAACCAAACAACCAACCAACCAATGAAACAGCGAACTAATCAAGCCAAGCAACCAATCAAACCAAGTAACCAATCAAACAACAAACCAATCAAATCAAGCAAGCAAGCATCCAATCAACATCGAACCAACCAGCCATCTAACCAACCAATATAATTTAACTCACTGGTGATAGACTTAAACAGTTTGCCACAAAACTAATATTTATAGTATGTATGATTCTGGCACATGTCGTTAGAGATTGCATTATCACCCACGACAGTAGGCAAGGCACTTGATGATGATTCTGGTATACACATTTGGATTCCTGTCCGCGCCATTGAGTTCGTGTCCTGTAAGTAAAAGAGCCTTTTACATGGTGTATTTTTAATGACTGTGCAGTTTTTGAAAAATATTGCCGTTCCAAGTTTTGTATTCACCCTATGTAGAGTTCATGCAGTAACTGTCATTTACTGCCAATATAGTACCTTGCGGTGTATGGCAGAGGGGTCTTTGAGTCTGAGGAATTAAGGTCGCCTGGCTAGTGCAGTCGCCGCGAACTGTGTAGGTTAAGATGTTCTTTTTGCCCCCGACAGAAAAAAATCCCACACCTTACCGGGGGATCGAACCCGGGTCTCCCGAAGGAGAGCCCGGCGTTCTAGCCACACGGCCAGCCGCTCCTGCAAGTTCATGCGATATAATAGGTAAATACAAAACTTGGAACGGCAATATTTTCAACAACTGCACAGTCATTAAAAATACACGCAATGAGGCGGATTGGGTATATGAAGCTAGTGCCATATTTTATAGACACGATAGGTGATAAGTCAATATCACACCGATCGGCTTATAACATTTCTTGGTATCCAGGTTAGGCTGGGTCGATCTGTCAGCCCAGGTCAATTTTTTAACTCGCAAATGCGCTTTGATAGGGGTTAGATCACATTGGCTTGACGGACAAACGTTTCGTGCACTGTGCTGAGATTCTTTTTGTGTGACCTCTGATAGAAGACTTACGGACTTGGGGGTATCTTTGTGCTTAGAAAGTGATCCTGTACAGACCAAACCAAATTGCACTTCTTCTTCCATTACTACTACTACTACTACTACTACTACTACTACTACTACTACTACTACTACTACTACTACTGCTACTGCTGCTGCTGCTGCTGCTGCTGCTACTACTACTACTACTACTAATACTACTACTACTACTACTATTACTTCTACTACTACTACTTGTACTACTACAGCCGCTGCTGCTGCTACTACTACTACTGCTACTACTACTCCGACTTACATGTCCCAAGAAATAAGCATAGAGCTTCGACTTACTCATACCAAGCCCTTTATATTCTTATTTGTGATTGGTGTTGTTTTTTTTTTTTTTTTTTCAGGTAAACCGTAAAGTTTTCTACGAGATAAGGTAATAAATGAATCACCGAAAGACGAGAAGTAGATTATGAGCTTTACTAGAACACGATTTCAAGTCACAAAGTGGACGTTGCGGCCAAAGCCTTCGCCAGCACAGAACAAACAAACATAAACCGACACACTACGAGATAAGGTAGCCAGCTTTACACTAACTCTTCTAAATCGCCCTTTACGACACACATGGTGGGTTAAAGTGTTACCATGCACTGCTGTGCTTCCATTACGTGCCCTGTTAAGACACCGGAGGAGATGCTGGACTTGGAACAGATAAATTGGGTATAAAATAGTAACAACACCGGATGTTTCAAGGTGTACTTGCGTTTTGTATCATCGAGCATTTCTCCAAGGACCCGATTTGTTTACGGCTGTAGTTTTGACATTCACATTAAGATTCATAAAGTTTTAAATAATGAGGAGGGCAATTCCTGTAGCTACTACTTCTACGGCTTGTAGGATAGCTAGTCTTCTATGTGGCAACAAATGTCACAACGATTGTGCCGTGAGAGGTCGTGCAGTGGCTGCAACTTCATCATCATCATCTTCTTCATCTGGACAACTTCAGTGTCGACTATTTCACAGCTGCAGATATGCCATAAGTGAAGCGAACTATAATCAGTATTCACGTCGTACCTGTGAACAGATGCCCTCTGCACAGATTCGACACTACAGCACAAAGCCAGGGGGTGCAAACCTTTTGTTGAAACATTTACAAACACGGATAAAAATGGGAGGCCCGCTAACAGTTGCAGATTATATGAAGGAAGTTCTTACAAATTCAGTTTCAGTACGTAAAGTTGTTAATTACGAAAAAGTAGAAAATTAAAAAAAAAATGTAACACATACAATGCATTGATTACATGTAAATCTGTGATTATATATGATAATGGTACATTGATTACACATATTTAGGAGGTCCGCTGTCTAGTGTCTGACTTTCTGTTTTTGACTGTCTTAGTGCTACATGCCAGGCAGTTGGACTTGAATGTTGATTTCTGGTCCATGACTTGGGTACGTAAATTACAAGCACCTCTGAAGTTGGAAAAATGTCTGCCTCGCGGCAAGGGATACTGGTAACGGGAAGCCAACCCTCGCACAACTTCAGTCAAGTGCATGCACTAGCAGTAGCAACACATGTGTGGACTTTGCTCAAATTCAAAGCCAGCGACTCTAAAATAAAAACATGCATCATATTTATATGTATTCTGTATTATATCTGGCTCTGTGGCCAGGGGTTACAGACACAATTCGTAAGCCCTCACATCGCGTTCAAAACACAACTGTGGCAATTTGGCAGCAGACCACCTTGCATTGGTTTCCCATACAAAGGTATGAGTGCCGGTCGTTCAGAAAGCAATGGCAAACTACTGAACGTACACTTGCTAAGTATTCATGAACAGCCAAAATATCGTGGGGTTGACTGCAATGTCCTGTAAAGGATATGCAACTAACTAACTAAATTATGATGAAAGTATAAAAATAATGTAATCTCCAGCATAGAAAATGGGAGTATTAAGTGATATAATTTAGACTTCCTCATTTGCTGTCTGATTTCTGTTAATTTCACAAATATTGCAATTTAACTGTTTCCTAGCCTTCAGTACCTTGAAATCACCATACACTTTCTCAACACTGACTGCTAAACACCAGAATTGTGAATTTGCAGTAAATATGTGTTACTGTAATTTCAGACTCTTCACATTCAGAACAGACTATTTCTTACTGTCTTCTGCTGCCTTGCTTTTCCCGATGGAACAAAAACCCTCACCTCAACCAACTAATTCCAATCCCTTTGTAGACTTGCTCATGGTTGGATGTTGCAGCTACAGTTTTCTACAGGGTGAGGTAGCCAGCCTCAGACCAACTCTCCTTAGTGGCCTCTGTGGCATGCATGTTTGGTTATAATGTTACTATACTTTGATTCCTTTATGGACACAGGTAACGCATGGAAAATTTATTTAAACTTATGAAACAGGTGACATGCATGTTAGGTTATAATGTTACTAAACTTTGTGAACACAAGCAACACACGGACAATTTCTCATTTAAACTTATGCAATAGGCAGTGTGCGTGTTTGCTATTGCTTATTCTCATTCTGACTGTGGACATTTGTTCCATTTATACTTTTTATTACAGTAATTTTTATTGTCAATAAACTTCTTCTTCTTCTTTCGTTCGCTTGAAATATGTCTATAACTGCAATGCTGTCTCTTGTATGAATCTAGCAGTCTTTTTTAGTTCACTCAGTGATCCATAGAGTTTATCTTCCACTGTTGTCTCTCTAGGCCAGAAGGTTCGCCTGGATATGTTGTAGTGTGGGCAGTCCTGGAGTATGTGCTCTGCTGACTGCGACGCCAAACCACATGTGCACATGGCTGAGTCACCAATCTTGAATTTTGTATACATGTGGTTGCGTAATCTATTGTTTGTGTCCTGTTGGTGATCTTTCTGTCAAATCTTGAAATATGTTGACTCACAAAGAAATGGTTACACACATCAATAGAAGACAGTCCACATTCTTTGGGCATGTCACGAGAAGGGGACAGCTGGAATTCATCATGACAGCTGGAAATTTGGAAGGGAGGAGAGGCAGGGGGAGACAAAGAGAGAAGATGCATGGAGGAATATCAGTATCAGAAATGACTGGCATTACATGAGGCAGAAGGCTGTGGACAGACATGATCACCAATACTACATGGCATGGATTATATGAAGCTCTGTCTACCATTGTTCTCTGTTTAAAGCTTTCACAGTTGTCTTGGCTGGAGTATAGTTCAGACACTGGTTTGTTTCAGGTCGTTTTTAAATTTCTTAGTGAAAATCGAGCTATGGAAAATGGTAGAATACCAAAGGACATCTGTTTTGGTGAATTACAGATGGGTAAAATATCTCTGGGTCAGCCTTTGCTACGATACAAATGTGTGTGTAAGCGGGACGTGACTGATACAGGCATTGATATTGCACCTTGGGAGCAAGTCGCCGCTGATCATGTGGCTTGAAGGCAGAAATGGAATAAAAACAAAGGAGAAAATGATTGCTGATAGGCCACACACTGAGCATGTGAGACATCAGATGGTGCATGATGGTGGAAATGACCATGTGTTCACATGCATTCATTGTGGAAGAAACATTTACCCTGCAAATAGGTCTGATCCGTCACATTTGCCACTACTGCCATGGGTTTAACTATTAGGTCTTTTTTAGCACAATGTAACAAACTGTCGTCTGTCATGATGACGAGGTACCAGTGTGTAGTCAAAATCAGTATATACAGTTTAATTATTAACAAAATTATCATCATTATATCCCAGAAAAACCATTTTTGTATCCATATTTTTCAACAAATGTTGCATATTTCAGGGCTACTACATGCACAGAGATGTGTTCGGTGCTGCAGGCGACTTCATCACATCACCAGAAATCAGCCAGATGTTTGGAGAGGTTGGTTTGTGTGTTACATTTACATGCAAACTCGTTACTTTTTATCATAAATATGTTTTCATTAGCTGTTCTCCTCAAAAAAAGATAAATTTGTGACATGGTGCCATGGTGTAGATAGGGTACTAGAAAGGGATGAAACACTCCAGGGTACCAGTTGCCATAGTGCCTGGACATTTTACCTGGCACAGTGAGGAGTGGCTGGCCGAGTAGCTGGAATGCCAGATTCTCCTTCGGAAGACCCAGTTTCGAATCTTCAGTAAGGTGTGGAGTTTTTTTCTGTCAGGGACAGAAAGAAAACTCTAACCTGCACAGTTCGCGGCAACTGCACTAGCCAGGAGGCCTTAATTCCTCAGGCTCACAACGTCACTGTTATACACTGCAAGGTACTATCTTGGCAGAAAATGACAGTTATAGACATATTTCAAGCGAACGAAAGAAGAAGAAGTAGTTTTTTTTAACAGAAATTTTCAATAATTTTCTTAACCCTTATTTGTAAAAGAAAAAGACCAATAAACAAAGACAAAAGCTGGCACTGTGGCAAAGGAGTTAAAGAATCCTGCAAACCGCTTCCGAAACAGCTGTGGCCAATTTAGAAGAAGACCACCTTGTGCTGGTTTTCATACAATGGTATGAGTGTAGGTTGTCCAGAGAGCAGTGGGAAACTACTGAATGACAACATGCCAAGAAACCATAAACAGCCAAAAAAATGTTGAGGTTGACTGCTACGTCCTGTAAAGGGGATGCACAAACTTTTTTTTATTTGCCAAAAAATATGCTGGCTTCTGATAAAAAGGAAGTCACTCTTGAATTATGTTCAGTTTTTTTCAACCTCTAGTACTAGACCTATAATGTCTTGACCAAACTGTACTAGATCCTTGACTTGGGTGCGTAAATTACAAGTACCTCTGAAGTTGGAGAAGTGTTTGCCTCATGGCAGAGGATACTGACCACATGAGGTCAGCATCACAAAAGTTGCCTCACCTCACAGTAGATTTTCTGGTACTCATTTATTGAAGCCTGGCTGGTCATCAGAGAGAATGATGCTGCAAGGGGTGACCAGAGAATCTGGCCGATACTTAAAACTCAAACATAAAGCTAGATGGACATATAATCATACTGCTACTGATACCATTAGTATTGGGACTCTTTGCTGGCTGTTGAAGATGGCGGAGCATGTATGGGAATGTCTTGGATGCTGTGATGTCGGTTATTGACTCAACTCATATTAACTCTTTCAAGCAGTTGTAATGTTCATATCTTCTTCTATCGTTCACTTGGAATGTTCATATTATATTTTTATACGATATGTTTATATCTTCTTCATAGGAATGTTAGTGTTGTGCTTTTCTATTTCATATTGTGTAGGTTATATATTATTGTTATTTCTTCTTTCGAATTTACAGCTTTATTTACAATAGGCCTAATGATATGTCAATAGATGTTGCTGCTAAACTGATGATTAATTCTTAATTGTGGTATATTTTACAGATGATTGGAGTGTGGGTAGTCAATGAATGGATGAATCACTATAGCAACGAGCAGATACAGGTTGTTGAGCTGGGACCTGGCAGGGGGACACTCGCAGACGACATGCTAAGAGTTGGTGAAGACTACTGTTTATTTTAATTAAAGCGTTGTTTCATCTGTAGACAATACTACTTGCATTCTGTTCGTGCCAAATGTTGGGCTGCGCTCACCAAACCCGACACCCCACAATGTGCTAACAGTTTCAGGCAGAGGAGTTCAATTGTGAGGTTACAAGCCATATCCTAGTGTGAAGAAATGCAACCTACAGATTTATTGTCATGGCAGGACAGATGAGGCTCAAAGCCTTGGTCAGTAACTGGTCTAGGATCAAAGCTTCGACAGACAGAGCATTGCTTTGCTGATCCTGCAGCTTCTATTCCAGATGTGTTGGTGTTACCTTTCCTCTGGAGTAAACTAGGCAGACTGAGAGAGGGATCATGATGCATGGGCAACACATGGTCTGTACAATTCATCTCAGGCTTTCTGCTATGGAGAGGTATAACTCCATCCCTGGTCCCCACTATGGGTAGTAGTTATTATGCCATTTTTTGAAGCACAGTGTAACAAACTATTCTCTGTCAAGATGGCCAATTGCCAGTAGAGACAGAGGTTGACAGGAGGAGAAAATTCTGGATGGGTTCTCAAAGTTTAGTGGCATGCAAGATGACTGGTGCATGAACATATTAAGAACACAACAGACAGATGGTTGTGGAGGGACATGATTGCCTTTGCTGTTTGGCAAAGTACATGATGATTTAGGCTGATAGTACACATGTTGTACACATTAAGAACAACAAAAAGCATTATGCTTCTAATTATCCTAAACAAAATTGTGGTATTTGTGCACACGACCTGAAAATGAACTAACATGGGATTATTTCTTTTATAAATTAAAGTGCTCCCATTTCACATCATAAGGTATATTGAGTATATGGTGCCAGTCTCATGTTTGAGACCTATTGACAGTTCTCAAGTGATGTGGGCAATATCATAGTGGCCACCTGTACTTCCTGTAAAATGTCCTGGTACCTGTGTGAGATTGGATCGACCTGGGAGCCCAGGCTAGTGGAAGAAATCCCTGCCCTGGTGGGGATTCAAACTTGGGATCACTGGGCCAGGAGGTGTGCATGCTAGCCATAGATCTGGGAGAACATGTCAGTGGTAGAAATTCCTGCCTTGGTGGGGATTCAAACACGGAATCACTGGGCCAGGAGGCGTGCATAGTAGCCACAGCCACCAGCACTGTCCTAACACTGTACATTTACAGTTAAAATACTGAGACATGGAGGATGTGAAAGTGAACTAGCTCTGGCATAACTGATTCACAAAGCATGCTGGCAAAGGTGAAGACTGTCATGCTTTGGGCAGAATGGCATGCGTCGATTCAGAGGTCGAGGGTTGTGAGTATTCGCTGGATCTTTTCTCCACGACACTCTGGTGTGGTTGGAAATGAACAGGCAGACAGATTGGCTGGTGCTGCATCATTAAGGGGTGATTTGATGCATGATAAGGCAGATGTGGTGAAAGTCCTCTGGGAGAATGTGAATAATGCAGAAGAACAGATAGTCTATCATGATCTAGAGAGAATGCAGCAGCAAGGGGTGATCAGAGGAGCTGGTCGACAGTCGTCACTCAGCGGTAAAGCAAGACGGACATATAATCAGAATGCAACGTGCACCATTAGTATTGGAACTCCTCGCTGGCTGTTGAAGATAAGGATTGAACGCTTATGGGAATGCCGTTAGTGCAATGATGTTGATTCTTGACTCAACTCATTTACAGTTAAGTTTATCAGTCAGTCAATCAATTAGGTGCCGTCTCCACGATGAAGGTTGGCTGAATTGGATCTCCAATACTACCTGTCTCTTGCCTTGATTGTGCATTCTTTCACTGCTGTTTGTCCATTTCTTGATCTTCCCACTTATACCATTGTCTTTCTCTTGTTCACTTGCCCTCAACCTTACCCACCAGTATGGTTTTTATAAGATTATATCTTTTAACATGTCCGAAAAATTTCATTTGCCTCTTTTTTTTATTTCTTTCATTGACTCTCTTTTTATTCCCAATGTTTCTAGAATCTCTGTATTTGCTTGTTTTTGTTTCCATGAAATGCGACATATTCTTAGAGATGTCCATATCTCCAAAGCCACTATTTGACTTTCTAATTTCTTGTTAATTGTTCAGACTTCCTTGCCATATAGTAGTGTAGAATATACATAACATTTGACATCCATCACTCATTAAAATTGTTTTCCTTCTTGTCAGGTTTTTTCACAGTTTCCTGCTATAAAAGATAAAATCAGTGTTCACCTGGTGGAAGTGAGCCCAGCATTGAGTCGCATGCAGGCATCTAAAGTGACAGGAAGGGACATCTCAGACATTGATGACAAGTTTACTGATACGCCTGAAGTGACCGCAGAGCCATACCAACAGCTGCCCTCCAAATATGGCCCCGTGGTGTCCTGGTACAGAAGCTTGGCAGATGTCCCCCGAGGACTTTCTTGTTATATAGCTCATGAATTTCTGGATGCGCTTCCAATTCACAAGTTTCATGTCAGTTTTCATGTTTTTTTTTAAAATTCATTAATTTTTAACTCAAGCATAGTCCACATTGGACTGTTTTTGCTTGTGCGCAAGCTTTCCCTATTACCAGTGTTCCTTGCAATCAGGTGAACTCACTCTGACTTCAGAGGAACTTGTAATTTACGCCCCCAAGTCAAGGATGAGGTATCAACATTTTAGTCTAACTGAGTGGGATAGGAGTTGAACCCACTACCTTGCTATCAGCACACTGGAAGTTTAAGAGTGAGTGCTTTTATTCGTTCAGCTATGCTGACCTCAGTTTTGATGTAATATGTGTGAATCCAAAAGCCATGGTAATGTAGCAACCATTACACTCACACGCTGTACCAGGGTTCTGTGGTTTGGTGCTTGAGAATCCTCTGATAGAATAAGTTTCAACTCTTTAAATGCAGGGCATTGACTTAGCGCTAATTTCTTATTCTGAAAAGAGCTTGCATCTATTAGAGTGAACGATAGAACTTTGTATTAAAGGGGTTAAGAACTGGGCAACCAGACTGTTTTAGATATTAAATTGTCAAAAATTTCAAATCCAATGCTGTTTTAGATATTAGATTGTCAGCTGTATCAAACCCAATGCTGTTTTAGATATTACAGAGTCAAACCCAGTGCTGTTTTAGATATTACATTGTCAGCCGTATCATGCACAGGTGTTAGGAGTTTAATTGTCAACATACTACAGACCTTTTTCTGTTTGTTTGTTCCTTTCCTTCCTTTTACATTTTATTGTTTTTTAAATTCTGTCACGGTCATTCATTTTTCAGCTCATCTTCCTCCTTTCATCTCCCAAAGGAGTATAGGCTCTCTGCCAACTCATGCAGAGCCCTTTCTGGTTTTGTTCATAATTGGTTGGATTTTACAGCTAAAGTTTTCTATGGGTTGAGGTAGCTAGTTGCATGCCAACCCTCCTTAGTCACCTCTTATGGTGTGCATGGTAGGTTATAATGTTTATATTCTTTGCTTCCTGGTATGGCTCAGGCACTATTTTCCAGTTACCTGTTACTGTCTAGCTTCTTGTTACATAGTTTAGCTTTCTGTGACAGTAACATTGTTCAAATGTCTAATTTTTTTTTAGACTCTACATGCAAACATGACCTCTTCTCACTACATCTTCTTCCAGATTATTTCTTCCTCCTGTCATCATGTTTCTTCTTTCCCTTCTTCTCTTCCTCCATTTATCTCAGTGAAGTGTTTGGAGGAGATGACAAGATCTGCTTGCTTGCTTGCATTCGCTGGCTGTGAACTCCAGCGTGAAGTCCTGTATGTCGGATGAAGACATCCTGTTGTCCAACGTCAGTGTGATGTCATACAGGACCTGAGGTTTGCGTGAGTATCCGTTGTCCCATGTCTGGCTTATTGGTGTGCAGACTGGTGGTTCCTCGCTGTACAGGCAGATACTCTCCAACTTCGGAGGAGTTGGGACTAGAGACTAGTCATGAAAAGATCTTTTATGTGCTCTTCCTAATGCTCTTTGTAAGTAGGTATTAATTTCTCTAAGGTTGTTCTTGATACCATCACTCTATCTTTTTTGTGGTCTTCCCCTTGTTCTCGCCTGTGTGTTGCCGGGGCCCATATGGGGGAGCAAAGAATAGTAACACTATTGCCTACCATGCATGTCGTAAGAGGCGACTAAGGAAGATATGGTTTTGTCGCCCTGCTACTGAGTGAGTGCGTGGCGCGACACTGAGAGCTGTGAGTTTCGCGTGGAATGCTTTTAAATCTGTCCACAGTTGTGTGTAGCGTGAACTGCATGTTCGGAACGATGGCGGCTGGCTGTTGCTGGATTGAGTGGTTTGCCATTTCGGCTCACGAGTGCATTTTTCAGGAGACTCCTGAGAGTAGCCGCTGGAGCTACGGAGTTCGTGCTTTGTGCGGCGCTTTCGGCGAGCCATATGGGATAAAACCTGGGACAATGAAGTCTTTCTGGTTTCTGCCATTTCCATCGACGATGAACTGTGTTTTTCATGGAGGACTTTTGTGTTGGCATTCTGGCGACGGCATTATGCACAGTGTACCTGTGCGGGCTATTGGCTTGCCGATACCCCTGTCTGTTCCATTGTTCACTTTTGGCAGTGAGGAGCATTTTGTGTGATATTCACTGGCACAGGAACGGAGCAATATGGGGACAACCCGTTGCCGTGAAGTTGGAACAACGACTAACTAACGACTAACTAATCCCTTGTTCTGTATTCATTATGTGTCTTCAGTGTGGCTCTTTGTGGCAGATGGTACCAGGGCATTCTTGTGTGGTGGCCAAACCATTTAATCTGTCCTTCTTTAATGAAGTGCATAACTGGTTTCAGACATAATCGTTTTCTTATTTCCTCATTCCTAATTCTTCTTCTTCTTCTGCGTTCATCCAGAGTTTTTTTTCGGACGTGACTGCGTTGTGCCTGTTTACAGCAGAGCTGCGTTCTTGCGCCGTTAGGCCGACACACCCGACTTCTGCGGGCATTTGTTGACCGGGTTAACCTTCCCGGGGATTCCTAATTCTATCTTTCATGTTTACTCTCACATCTCGTCTCTATTATGATTTTGCGCTCATTAGTTGCAGTAAGCACCCATGTTTGACATTGGTAGCATAATGTTGGCCAAAAAATAGTTCTTATGAGATTTGCTTTACTACTTATGGGTATTAATGCGATAGAAGTGGCGCTAATTGTCCCAGTACCTGATTTGCCTTTGCACAACGTATGTTGATTTCTATATCCATTCTCCCATCTGAAATAAAAATTGATCCTAAAATAATTAATTTAAATTCGCTGCTATGTTTTATTTCCAAGTTCATTATTTTTACTGACAAGGTTTCTGACCTTCTGCCTATCACCATTGATTTTGTCTTTTCAATGCTATGTCATAATACATTGCTTGGAATCTTCGACAGAAAACAGAACATGGCTGGAGAGAAGTTTTAGTGGACGTAGACCCTGCCAGCGATTCTCTGAGGTTTGTTTTAGCTCCAGGACAGACACCAGCAAGTGTGGCCTACTTAAAAGTGAGATTTGTTATTTGTTCTTTTCATTGCTAAATAAGTGTTTTAGTTTTTTCAATTGTGATGTGTTTTTAAAAAAAAACTAATATACTTGTTAACTTGAATATATGTGTTAATTTGTAACTGTGTGATGCAGAGAAAGCCGCAAGGAGTCTGGATTTACTTCTTTTTACCTAGGAAAAACTTCAGGAATTGCACCTGGAATGTTAAAACTATGAATTAGGACAGACAGCACAGGTGCTATATGAAATGAAATTATAGCATTAGCAATTTAGGAGTATGTGAAACAAGTTGGAACAAAGCATGCAAAAAGCTTCTAAGCACGGGTGAAACAGTGCTATTCTCAGACCATAAAGAGGAAAATTCCAACATAGTTATAGAATGGCCCTAATGTTATCTAAAGATGCAGAGAAAAGAATAATAGAGTGGGAAGCTGTGAGTTTAGAATAATAACAACAAACTTGCAATGAACATGACCCAATGGTACACACCAACAAATGGTAAGGCTGAATCAGTTACGAAAGATGTTTACATAAAACTTTAAAGTACTGTAGGTAATAAAAGAATTTTCATGGGTGCTCTAAATCCCAATGGGCTGTGTTGAATAATGGGTATTAAGAGACTAAGAGTTATAAGCGAAAATTGAGAATTATTCACCGATTTTGCCAGCGAATCAATATGTCAGACGGAAGTGTTTTTCCATATAAAAGAATACATACAGCAATGTGGGTATCTCCAGACCACAAATCAGAAAACCATATCGACTATATATGTATCAGCAAGACATTTAGATCATCTCTACATAAAGAAAATGTTTTGAGAGTTTCAGATTCAGATCACAATCTTTGTTAGGTAATATTAAGTTGAAACTGAAGAGATACAAAACATGTTATAAACATCGAACTCAATACAATGTAGATATCTCAGACATAAAACTAAGGATGATCTCTAATAAATACTGGCTCTTGCAACAATTAGTCAACAAGGTGAGCACAGAAGACTGCTGTCAGTAAATTTATAAACAGATTTAAACAATACCAAAACCACTATTGCTAAAGTCAGAGCCCAGGAAAAATACACAAAAGCTAATAAAGAAATTAGGAAACTCCTTGGGACAGATGAAAGATAATCTACAGGAACCAAAGCAAGAGAGGCAGAAGATGTAGATGCAACGTGGAAAATCATAAGAAAGTATATTCAACCAAGTGGACTGATCATCAAAAACAGTAATGAGAAAGTTCTCCATCATTAAAGATCTCATGAACAGATGAGCTGAATACTTTGAAGAATTTGTGATAGACCAATCCCAAATGACCTTCCAGGTATCCAGCCTGCAGAAGTGCAGCTGGATATCATCTGTGAGAAACTTGAAAGAAGGAATTATAAAAGCTTTCACACTTTCAAGGATGGGAAAGCTGCTAGTCCAGACAGTATCCCTACAGAAGCTGTTAAAGGCAAAATAAATAACTAAACTGAACTACTTCACAAATTATTTAGCAGTCTGGGATTCCAAAGAAACACCAGCATACTGAAGAGAAAGATATCTGGTGAAACTGCCAAAGAAAGGGTATCTTTTATAGGCGAATAATATTATTGAGTTCCTGTCAAAAATATTTAGCAGGCTAATTCTGAAGAGATTAAGAGATGCCACAGACAAGCAACAGGATGAACAGGAAGCCTACAGACCAAAGAGTCCCAGTATTGACCAGTTCGCCACATTTATGAATAACAATACAGCGAAGTTTTGAACTAAACTCACCTTACATTGGATTTGTGGACTATGAGCAGACTTTAGGTCATCGCGTGCTTTTTTGTCCCCAATTACATATCTTTTCACACCATTGTCTTCTGTTGCAGGTCTTTTCACACCATTGTCTCCTGTTACAGGTTTTTACACACTGTTTTGTCTTCAATTAAAGATTTTTACACTCCATATTGTCTCCAGCTACAGGTCTTTACACACTGTATTGACTCCAATTGCAGATCTTTACACACCATATTGTTTCCAGTTGCTGGTCTTTACACACTGTATTGTCTACAGGTATAGGTCCTTGTATACTGTAGTGTTTCTAGTTACAGGCTTTTTACACTGTATTGTCTCCAGTTACACGCCTGGGCAATAATGGTATTTATTGTCGACTTCTTCATTATTTGCTAAGGATTTTGCCTTACCTTTCTTTCCAAGTACATTGTTAGAAATCTGTTTTTGTCATTATTAATAGTCATTCATGCTTGTTTTCAACAGAATGTTCAGAACAGTGAGAAAACCAATGTTGAAGTGTGCCCCAGTGCAGGGTTGGTTGTGCATGAAATCTGTCAGCGAATCAAGCAACATGGCGGACTTTCTTTACTGGCAGACTACGGGCATTCTGGAGAAAAGGGAGGAACCTTTCGGGTTTGTAGAATGTGTATTGTTCCGTGTTTGTTCTAGCGAAATCTTTCTGAAACAGAGATTCTTCTTCTTCTTCTTCTTCTTCTTCTTCTTCTTCTTCTTCTTCTTCTTCTTCTTCTTCTTCCTCTTCTTCTTCTTCTTCTTCTTCTTCTTCCTCTTCTTCTTTTTCTTCTACTTCTCCTTTTTCTTTTTCATACACTTCAGACCCTCTTTGTGTATATTTAAAGAAAATAGTAGTTAAATTGAGGTTGTTGATAGTCCCTATAGAGTTTGTCCTCATGTGGAGCAAATTTCGGCCAGAATAATTTTCTCTGTTCTGCAAACTTGTATGTTGGACGCTTGTTGCTAATGATTAGTCATCATTTTATCAATTCCACAGTTACATTATTCAGTATCTCATATCTTTAGTTTGTTGAACTAGTAGTATATCAGCTATGGCCAACTGGAGGTGCAATGTTTGCCTCCTTGAGGGCAGGATGGCTGGTGAGCAGGCATACAGAGCGGTGTATTTGTGGGATAAGTGGGAAAAAAATAGCTAAAACATCTTGCAACTGGGAGACAGGGTGCGAACACATGACAAAAGAAAACCACCCGAAGTTATGACCTGGGTGGGCCTGCCCCCAGAGAACGTCAAGGAAGTAAAGCGACCTAAAAATTTTGAAAAGCGGGACTCCTTGATAATTATGGGACTTCATCTGATGATCGGAAGCCTTTTCTCATACTTGCTCTGCGGCGGAGTTTATATTACTGTGCAGTCTGAAGATTGCTACTTATTCACTTCAGTGGAGTTGATAATCTGCACCGCCTTTCTGGTGGTCTGGATGCTTTGATCAACAATTGGTTCTATCAGTGCTTTAAAACCTCTTAACCTCATCATAGGTTATGTCTATTATCAGGCCGATGTCATCTTCCACCTTCCCTTGCCAGTCTGTCGGCCTCTTCATTTTCAGATAACTTGCATCTAGATGAAACCTGTTGTAACATGTGTCAGGATGCAGGCCATGATCTTTCTACTTGTTTGTTCAAGAGTTGAGCAGAAATACTGGCATGCTGATCCAGGGGGAAAAAAATAATGTACCACACACTGCAGGCACACTCTTTATTCGTTTTTTAAATTTTATTTTATTTTTGCTCGCTTTGAACTCAAGCGTAGTCCATACACCTGCTACTGCTTGTAGTGCACTCAACTGATTTTCATGTGCGGATTAGCTTTCAATGTTACCAGTGCCCCCCGCCACCAGGCAAACCCACTCTGATTTCTGAGATACTTGTAATTTATGTCCCCAAGTCAAGGATGAGAAGTCAACATTTTAGTCCAGCTGACCAGTGTACGGGTTGAACCCGCTACCTCGGCATCAGCACACTATGTTTAAGAATGAGTGCGCTTACCCATTCAGCCATGCTGACCTGCACTTTATTCAGTTGAAACATCCATCACAGTGATGAATACATTTGCTTGACTGCCAGACATGGCCAGAACCTGTTTATTATTATCATCATCATCATCATCATCATCGTGTGACTTGCCACCCACCATAGGTGATCCTGCACCTTCACAGATCTTGTCCTTGGTGTTCTGAATCAATATTTTGGCTCCACATGGACTATGAGAAGAAGTCCCATCTTTATTTCTTCAGTCAGTTCTCTTTGTCATTCTCAGCTTCTCCAGAATCTATATATTTATTTACTTTTGTTTCCTTGAAATGCAGCCTGCTAAAAAGTATTACCGTATTTATTACCAAATGAGGGTAGTTATTAAGTTAATTCTGTTGTTACATTTACGTATTGTTCTGCCAGGCTTTCAAGAATCATGCTCTTCACGACCCTTTGGTTGACCCTGGCACTGCTGACCTCACTGCAGACGTAGACTTTTCTTATCTCAAGAACACGGTTTCTGACATTGATGGTGGGTGCCGGCGATTCTATGTTACTCTCTTAATTATAATCATAAAGCTTGCTTGCCTGTCAGAGGATTCACAGCCAACTATATTTACAAGAAATCAAGATCTGGCTCAACTGCAGCATTTTGAAAACAAGGTGCTCAGAAGATTTAAATAAAACTAGTGGAACTGCGGTAAAGCTGTGGAAATGTAAACAATATAAAATAATACAAAGTAATGCAGCTTTACAGAACACAATTACAAAAAATATAGGACATTGCAGCGACTAGCCTTCATCAGCGAACAAATACATACACAAAACACAACATATAATCACGAAGAAGACCCTCCAGTGATTCTTCATTCTTCTCATCCCGTTCTTATGCCTTAATGTAGTCACTGGAGGGTCTTTTCTGTGATTATATGTTGTATTTTGAGTAAGTATTTGTTTGCTGATGAAGGCTAGTTGCCGCAATGTCCTGTATTTCTTCGTAATTCTGTTTCATAATTCTGTTCTGTAAAGCTGCATTACTTTGTGTTATTTTATATTGTTTAGAAGATTTGGAACTGTCAATTTAATTCAATTCAATTCAACTTTATTTTAAAAGGGTCACAAATTGGGCATGCAGGCCCGTCTTACATTCGGCCCTTCCAATCACTCATCTTTCGTTCATCAATAGTGCATGATACATTCACATAGGAAAAAAAATTGTCAAATGAATGTTGTAAACATAAACAATGCAAATTACCATGCTATGAGGCACATCTCCCACCACCCACACATCACCCCACCCAACCACACACCCCCACCCACACACACACACACCCAGGGACACATACATACCCCACCAACCCACCCATCTCCCTCCCACCCACCCCCCTCCCCCCTCCCCCCACCCACACACACTTCCCACCCACCCACACTTTCCCTACCCATTCCCCCCCAACCCACACACACTCACCTACCCACACAAACAACCCCCACCAACTCACACATCCTGCGCCTACCCACATATACATTCAAACTGACACACCCATCCCCCAACCACCCATCCTCAAACAACACCTCCCTCGACCACACATTCCCCACCCACACAATCAAATGTGGGCAATGCCAGTGTAATGAGGAAAAGAACAAACATAGAGCGCATGTAGCAGCATACATCACGTGCAAGTGTTAGGAAATATGACAAGCAAAGATGAAGATGTTTTTACCATGTTAAAAGAATGGATACAGAGGGATTTAAAAGGCAGATATCATCATATATCATCATTAAGTGCCATGCCAGCTGGCATAGGCGTTCATGTCTCTCCACAGATCTCGGTCTTTGGTGTTCTGGATCAACTCTGCTGATGATGTTGCTCCGTGCCACCATCTCAGTCCATCCAGCATAATTTCTCTTTGTCTGCCTCTCTTCCTCTTGATCTTTCCAGTCGTCAAGATGTTCTCTAAAGCCTCTCTTCTCATCACATGACCAAAGGCAACTATAAAGCATAAAGAAACAAGTTAAAAGATTGGATACAGAGGGACCTAGAAGGTAAATACAAAGCATAAAAGCCATGTTTAAAAATTTGATGCAGAGGGGCCTACAAAGCCAATATAAAGCATGAAAACCATGTTTAAAACATGGATACACAGGGAGCTTGAGATAAATATAAAGCACAAGGACACGATCTGGAACTGTTACAGATGTGTAGTACCAATGTAAGGAGGGAAAGAACAAACAAAGAGCTGACGTGTCAGCAGACATCTGTTGGCAGTGTAAAGAAATCTGACGTGATAAGGTATTTGTACTATGTTTAAAGAATGGATACAGGGTGACACAGAAGACAAATATAAAGCCTAAGGACAAGAAGGCAACAATAAAGAAGATCTAACAGAACTGAATGTCCTGTACTGGAGCTAAATTTGAAGATGGAGAATGAAATGGAAACAGACTGTGCTTGCAAAATAGAAATTTACATCATCTATTGTTTTGTTGATGATTAACTCCTTGCTTTTGTTTATTCCTGTGAGATGAGCATTTTTTATCTACTGTTTTGTTGATGATTAACTCCTTGCTTTTGTTTATTCCCATTTAGTGAACATTTTTGGTCCCATTACGCAAGCCAGATTTCTCAACAACATGGGCATAGGATTACGACTACAGGTGCCTGCATGCTAATTTTTCTAATTGAACTTATTCAAAATTATGCCAGCCACCCTTTATTGGTCAGTGTAGTAGGCCTCTTTCAGTCCTGTAGGACTATAGTTGTGCCGCTGGGAAGGCACTGATAGCGTCGCTTGTAACTTCTACGGTGCTGAAATGACCTCTCCAGGGCACAGGCCTGGCCAATGGAACATGGAGAACCAGCTGTTGCCCAATAGCAAGTTCCCCCTCACCACGTCACCATTGGTCAGTGACTCACAAACAAACTGAAATAAAGGCAGCCCCATGGCAGTATCCATGCGTTACTGAGACCCATAAGGGAAGCCAAGAATAGTAACCTGTATAACCTACCATGCATGCCATAAGATGCAGTTAAGGAGGGATGGCGTGCGGCTGACTACCTCATTCAGTAGATAGATTTTGCTGTAAAATCCAGCCAATCATGAACAAGTATATAAAAAGCTTAGTGTGGATTGGTTGAGGGCACTTGCTCCACTTGGAGATGAAAGGCAGAAGAAGACCCTTCATTGATCACTTACTCATTGGAAAATGAGGCATATTTGTAACCGATTCAGTGCTGAAGGATAATATATTGCCAAATTGGACTTCCCATTTGGGCAGAAGGGCGATATATCGCCATACTAGGGTCATCGTGTTGTATGTTTTGTTTCGTGGTATCTTACGCAATTTCAATGCTCAGTGAACAGAAATTTACATTATAATACTTGTTCATTTGATTGTGTAACATGTTTGGTCCAGACCCATTTTTTGTTCGGCATGAAATCAGTTAAACAACATATGAGGCATATTTTTAAACAACATACGGGTTTATGTTAAACCCAACACCCTACATTGTGCCAGCGGCTTCAGGCAGAGGAGTACAATTGGGAGGATACAAGCCTTATTCTGGCGTGCGAGAAAATGCAACCTAAAGGCTAAATGTTATGGCAGGTCAGACCAGGTCCTTAGCTCTGTCAAGCGGGCTGGTGCCATTGACATTATATACAATTTCTCTTTATAGTTATAGACCATTATATATTCAAGGAGTATGCTTAGTAAGGTAGAGAAAGGAATGTTTTGTGTAGAATGGCTGTACTTGCTTCAGAGGTCACAGATTGTGAGAAGTGTATGGATTTGCTGCCCTGGCTATGCAGGAGTGTAGGGGAATGAACAGGCTGATAGGCTGGCAGGGAATGAACAGGCTGATAGGCTGACAAGGTATGCACCTCTTGGTGGTAGATTACCTATGGACAAGGGAGAGGTGGTAGTGTGCTTGTGGGACCAGGTGGAGAAGGTGGATGAGCAGATTGAGAACCCATATGTGGAAAGAATGATTTTGCGGGTGATTGGCAGGGGTTCTGGAGGAATCTCAAAACTGAGAGGGAAGACCAGAAGAACTTTCAATCAGACAGCATGGGAACAATTAATGGTATAACTCTGGCTGTTGAACGAGGGGACGGAGCGCATATGGGAATGTCCTGAGTACAGTGATGTCATTTCTTAGCTCAGCTCAACTGAACTCAACTGAGACCATTATATTTAATTTCTCATTATAGTTACACCCCATTATATGTAATTTCTGAGTGCAGTTGTTCTGCTTTTCCCTTCACACTTGTAGATTATTATATATATATATATATATATATATATATATATATATATATATATATATATATATATATATATATATATATATATATATATATATATAGAAGGTTAAACGTGTGATTATAGGTGTATGGATGTATTTTTGTTTGTAAATTCTCAGAGTGTGATTAGAGATGTGTGGATGTATTCAATCTTACATTCATTTGTATGTAAATTCTCGGAGGCCAGCTTGGTGAGCTTGTCAAGCTGTCTGCCATGACCTCTGGAGGTCATGGTTTCATCTTGGACTGCGTGGTTTCTTGCTATGGTTCTGTGATCTGATAGGGACATCACATTTGGTACGTCTGAATGCATGATGGAATAGGTGGCCAATCTTTCCCTTATTTAGCAGGTGATGATCCCAGGCATCGAACCCCCATCTGATCTGTTCGTGACATTATTAGTGTAGTTCCCTATCCACCTGGCTATACAGTTTTACATAAATTCACAATATTTGCATAAATTATCATTGCAGGCTTTCATTTCTGGGTGTATTCTCACAGCTGTAGATTGGGGGTCAGAGTTCAAATGTTTGTGGAAGTTTTCAATTTTACATCTGTTTGTATGTAAATTCTCATCACAGTTCTAATTTATTATAATATATTCTCATTGACCTGTTCACAGACCTTGCTACAGAGTGCCAGCCAAGATAAATGGTCCGATCTGGTTTCAGGCTTCAAAATGCTAACCTCTCCAGAACAGATGGGGGAGCGATTCAAGTTTATGAGTATCTTGCCAAAGTTACACGATGCATACGTCCCAGCCGGCTTTGTTGATCTTGATGTTAATGTAGTCTCTGATAGGCAAAGTAAATAAAATTATTTTATTGATTGTTTGATTTGTACTATTTACATTGTTTTGTACAATTTACAGTGTTTTGTACTATTTACAATGTTTTGTACTATGAGGGTCATCCAGTAAGTATCCAGGTTTTGTCAGGATAACCCAAAGACAAAGATTATTAAGTTTAGTAATATCATTTGGGGAACCCTTTGAGGACACTAAGACAGTTCATAAATAAACACACATGTATTATTTTGCGCTCATAGAAGTGAGAAGAAGGAAGTATAGACTAGTGGACGCTGTTGTCTAGTGCAATCCTCAAGTCTCTCCTTCCGTCTTCTGACTTCTATGAGCGCAAAACAATACATTTGTTTTTTTTTTAAGGTTAGTAACTACTCCAAAGTGTACAGTAAACATCTGACAATTGATCCTACTCCAAAGTGTACAGTAAACATCTGACAATTGTCCTACTCCAAAGTGTACAGTAAACATCTGACAATTGTCCTACTCCAAAGTGTACAGTAAACATCTGACAATTGTCCTACTCCAAAGTGTACAGTAAACATCTGACAATTGTCCTACTCCAAAGTGTACAGTAAACATCTGACAATTGGTCCTACTCCACAGTGTACAGTAAACATCTGACAATTGTCCTACTCCAAAGTGTACAGTAAACATCTGACAATTGTCCTACTCCAAAGTGTACAGTAAACATCTACAATTGTCCTACTCCAAAGTGTACAGTAAACATCTGACAATTGGTCCTACTCCACAGTGTACAGTAAACATCTGACAATTGGTGCTGGAATGGGCAAGTATCGGCAGTTTTCCCGCGCTTTGTCTTTCAAAATGGCGTCAGACCAGTGGAGGAGTAGCATGTTGTGATGACATTTTTGTTAAAAGAATGTTCAAGAACTACTGAAATTCATCGCCAACTGTCATGTGTGTTTGAGAACAGCATGTTTATCATACTTATTTTCATTCACTCGCTTTGAACTCAATCGTAGTCCATACACATGCTACTATTTCTAGTCCACTGGACTAATTTTTGTGTATGGATTAGCTTTCCCTATTGCTGGTGTTCCTCGACATCATGTGAACCCACTCTGACTTCATAGGTACTTGTAATTTACGTCCCAAAGTCAAGGACGAGAAGTCAACATTCTAGTCCAACTGATCGGCACAGGGGTTGAACCTGCTACCTCGGCATTAGCACACCGGATGTTTAAGAACGAGTGCTCTTATCTATTCGGCCATGCTGGCCTCCCATCAGTGTTGGAATGGTGTTAACGCTTTTATTGCTTAAAAAAAAGTCGACAATGTTGACTTAATTGCACCTTGTGTTATCCCATATGCCTCAGTCTCTTTCCGCAGCGCGGGCTGTCGAAAGCATAGCACAAAGCATTAACTCCTTAGCTCCAGCGATGACCCCCAATAGTAAATAAAAATTCACTCATAAACCGAAGGACGCTGCCCGGAATCGAACCCACAACTTTCAGAGCCCGAGTCAGATGGCTTGACTACTTTGCCATGGAGACTCCCACTGGTTTCCAAGCACGGAATCGAACCCCGGCCACGGTGAGAGTGCAGAATCCCAGCCACTAGACCAAGTAAATGCTTTTGTGAAAGTCATGAATCCTTTGAGGATGAGCCTCATAAAGGTCGACCGAAAAGTTTCATTACGAGTGAAGCCATACACCATGTCGAAAAGGTTGTTTTATGAAAATGTTGCTACTGGTATAAACAGTAGTTCTGTGGATATTATCATCAGAGATTACCTCAGTTCTCATAAAGTTTCCTGTCGATGGATATCAAATAATTTAATTTGGACCAAAAAACAGCACGAGTAGTGAAGTATGTCAGGCAGTTCTCCAATGGCTCAAGGAGCAGACGAAAGAATTTTATGTGACAGGAATACAGAAGTTCGTAGCCTGATGGGAAATATGTGTTGTAGTGGCAGGTGACTACGTCGAAAAATAGTACAGGTAATTAAAGTTCCTCTTTCTCCGTAATCCTGTATACTCTCGTGAGTGACAAGATATGCGCGAGAATCGGTAGCGGTTCTCGCCGCATCGGTTGCGGGGTATGTGAGCCGGTTGCTCAGAAAGCAATGGCAAACTACTGAGCGTAATCTTGCCTAGTACACCAACAGCAGCTGAAAAATGCTGATGTTGACTGCAACGTCCTGTAAGGGATATGCAAAAAGAAAATTAAAGTTCATCTCTCACAGTTATCTAGAGATTGCATCAGTCCAGATAGTTACTGGACGATCCTTGTATATACTGTGTTTTGTACTATAAACTGTATTGTACTGTATACTGTATTTTGGTCACTTGTCCAGTGTTTTGTACTGCATACAGTGTTTTGTACTATATGTTGCATTTTTGTACACTTATTGTGTACGGTATAATGTGTTGTGTACTATATGATGGATCAACATAAGCTGGGCTAGGCCTCAACTAGCACGTTTTAAGACATTAATTATTTGAGTAACGGAGACACAAGTGCTAAAATAGATCATTTGGTTTACTATTGAGAGAAATCTTCTTCTTTCCCTTTTATTCCCCCCCCCCCCCCCCCCCCCCCCAATTGGGCCACACGCCCGCAACCAAACCGCCCAATCCTTAGCTATCCCATGGCGCGACGTCCATGCCCTCCACATATCATTCATTTGTCTTTCTAATTCTCTTCTTGTGTTTTTGGGTCTTCCGCTGAGAGACTCCCTGGTTGTAAAATATTTGAGTTTACATTAAACTTTGGCAAAAAATAAACAACGGCCGTATTAATTGGCACAATAGTTTGTCCGCCTATTAGACGAATGGAGTGCAAGAACAAGGGTAGTTCATTTTTAATTCGCAGCAAACAAACCGCGTAGTTATTTTTAGCACTGACCTAGATATGGCGGGATTATCGATTTTCAGAATAGGGATATCCGGACTCACTTTGTGGTCGACAAGTCCGTTTTGCAGCAAGATGTACCCAAAACCGTATGTCATTGTCTTCGCAAACTGGCTCACAGATACATCACAGGTGAGCACAGACAGATGGGACATATACAAAATAAGAGGAGTTAGTTAGTTAGTTAGTTAGTCGACAGATCATCCTCGTTGCACATCGGACCATTCAGTCCATAAGTGCTCGGATCCCCTCCTCAGCAAATCCCGCAGCGTGTAGCAGCTAACGACGCCAGTTCTGTGTTGGTTTATCAATCTTCTTTGGCTTCCTGCGTAGTGTTCTTGTTTGGCCACTCCTCTTTTAATTTGCTGCTCTCGCAGTCTGGCCATTGTTGTAGATTCACAGTCATCACTTGGTTCTTGCAAAAGTCTCACTTCTCGAAGAGCTTCAGAATGTCAGCCTGGTCCATGGCGCGTCCGCCCTCCACAGTAGCCTCACCTGCGAGCTTGTCAGCCCGCTCATTTCCTTGTACTCCCGCATGCCCTGGCACGAAGATGAAACTAATCTTTGCCAGCCGAGACCGCTCCAGAGGCAGCAACCATTCTCTTCAGATCGACCCCTCCTCTATCCTCTTGATCATGTTCATTGAGTCGCTAAGGAAACAAGCCCTAGTGAATGTCTGTGTCTCGAGCCATGTTATTGCTTTACTTACTGCCATGACTTCCATGGTCAGGCTACTTGTGGTTTAAGTGAAAGCACCAGAGTCCTCCTTCACAATTCTCCCTCCGGCCCGAGCTGTAAAGGCCCATGAGCTTCTCACATGTCGGACGACCGACCCATCTGTGTAGATGACCGCATCACCGTCTAGCGAATTCTCGAAAATCAACGCTTGTACTTCAGCCTCCACAGCAGCCGGATTTTCTTGTCTGCATTTTCTATCTATTTGGATAAGAGTAGTAGCACAAGATATGAATATACACTCCGACGATAGTGAGGGTGGGAAGTATATAACCACACCCCTACACATGGAACGTCTTGAGCATAGCCTACGATGGGTAGCGTTGTGATGTTCTGTTGTGATAATTTGGTGTGTCCAGTGTGTGCCGCGTGGTTACACACCCGCTTCACACGCGTGATCCGGGACTGTTTCCGGATCCGGTCAGGGATATGCACTACTGACGAGCTCAAATGAGGGCGAAACTCGAGTATAGTGCTTCCATATTGACGTGGATAGGCCTTAGGTTCATATCAGAATGCAATCGGCGTTGCCAGTAGTGGGTTGTGCTCAATATTTAAATTTCAAATCCCGAAACAACCACATAATCAATTGATTATTGCTCACTGGATTTAGGAGGCCTGGTGTTCCTTGCCAGTGAGAAGTCATGATCATTCGGGTCCCATCAATTGAAGGACGTCGGTCGCGGCGATTGGGCAGTCTTGAGCATAGCCTACGATGGGTAGCGTTGTGATGTTCTGTTGTGATAATTTGGTGTGTCCAGTGTGTGCCGCGTGGTTACACACCCGCTTCACACGCGTGATCCGGGACTGTTTCCGGATCCGGTCAGGGATATGCACTACTGACGAGCTCAAATGAGGGCGAAACTCGAGTATAGTGCTTCCATGTTGACGTGGATAGGCCTTAGGTTCATATCAGAATGCGATCGGCGTTGCCAGTAGTGGGTTGTGCTCAATATTTAAATTTCAAATCCCGAAACAACCACATAATCAATTGATTATTGCTCACTGGATTTAGGAGGCCTGGTGTTCCTTGCCAGTGAGAAGTCCTGATCGTTCGGGTTCCATCGATTGACGGACGTCGGTCGCGGCGAATGGGCAATCTTGAGCATAGCCTACGATGGGTAGCGTTGTGATGTTCTGTTGTGATAATTTGATGTGTCCAGTGTATGCCGCGTGGTTACACACCCGCTTCACACGCTTGATCCGGGATTGTTTCCGGATCCGGTCAGGGATATGCACTACTGACGAGCTCAAATGAGGGCGAAACTCGAGTATAGTGCTTCCATATTGACGTGGATAGGCCTTAGGTTCATATCAGAATGCGATCGGCGTTGCCAGTAGTGGGTTGTGCTCAATATTTAAATTTCAAATCCCGAAACAACCACATAGTCAATTGATTATTGCTCACTGGATTTAGGAGGCCTGGTGTTCCTTGCCAGTGAGAAGTCCTGATCGTTCGGGTCCCATCGATTGACGGACGTCGGTCGCGGCGATTGGGCAATCTTGAGCATAGCCTACGATGGGTAGCGTTGTGATGTTCTGTTGTGATAATTTGGTGTGTCCAGTGTGTGCCGCGTGGTTACACACCCGCTTCACACGCGTGAACCGGGACTGTTTCCGGATCCGGTCAGGGATATGCACTACTGACGAGCTCAAATGAGGGCGAAACTCGAGTATAGTGCTTCCATATTGACGTGGATAGGCCTTAGGTTCATATCAGAATGCGATCGGCGTTGCCAGTAGTGGGTTGTGCTCAATATTTAAAAATGAAGTACCAGAACAAGCATGGGAAGGGGACAGCTTTGACTAACATCGTTGTCTACACTGGTAACCTTCCATGATCAGTGAATGTGTTTGGGTTCTGAATGCAAGATAAGAACAACCTGATGCGAATGTTACATATCATCAATAGAAAAGAATGATCAAATCAATCAGAAAGCCACCAACACCAGCTCAAGATGATTGCCACCTTTAGATAGACCAGAACAAATCATTCTGAGCCTCATAATAGAACCCCATCAATATAAAAATTCAAGATTGGTGAATCAACCTTGTGCACATCACCTCAGACAGCAGATCACATACTCCAAGACTGCCCAAAATATGGCACATCCATCTGGCCTAGAAAAACAACAGTGGAAGATAAACTCCGTGGACCACTGTGTGAACTAAAAAGGACATTTAATTCATACAAATGACAACATTGCAGTTATAGACAAATTTCAAGCTAACGAAAGAAGAATGACTGCATGATGCGACTGAACCTGGGCACTGCACTAACAGCACTGCTACATCTCTAGGGCTTCAAATAACCTTCCAATTGCTGGTTCATTTTCAAGAAATTAAGAAGCAGTGCATGGTTACAGTATCCAATAAATAGCACGCCCTGCAACAGTTAGTAGATGAAGTGAGCTAGGAAGACTTGGCAAAAATAGAAGATAATGATGTATATACCTGTGGAATTTGTAAAATGATAGCTAAACACCTGCAAGTGTCCATAATATGCAGAACAAACGTTATTTTGACCTACATCCATTCCATTTGAGCACAACCTCTATGGGGGTGTCAACAAGCTAACACTGACCGCAATTTTTTTTTCAATATATTCAGGTTGACACCCGAAGGACACGAAGAAGAAGTAGATCTTGGCAAAAGGGAGGAAAAATATAATCATAAAGCATGTATAATGTTACTGTCAGTTCCTGGAATAAATAAATATTAAGCAGGATCATACTAGAGAGACTGAGAGATGCTATTGACAAACAACAAAGAGATTAACGGGCAAGCTTTCCACCAAATACATCCTGCACTGAACAGGTAGTCACGTCACGTAAATATATATGCAGCAAGGCAGAGAACTGAACTCGTCTCTTTATATCTGATTTGGTCCAAATCATTTGGGAACCATGAAAAGACCTTAGGTAGCATGGATATAGAATCTCTTTAGAAACTGATGAAGCATTATGGGATTCTTATTGAGTATGGATTGGATTATGAAGACAACAAGCACTCATTATCAAGTGCCATGTCAATAAGCGTGGGCGGTCAAGTTTTGCCATCTTACACGATCACCAGAGTCGTGAATCAGCTCAGTGTTCTTGTCTGGACCATGCCATGTGGTCAAGCCATCCAGATGTTTACTTCTCTTCCTTACCCATGTTCTTTTCCCCTCAATCTTGTCAGTTCTCAAGTTTATTTCTTTTCATAACGTTCCCAAATAATTTTGACTGCGTCTAATTTTTCCAGTCACTTTACGGTTTTCATTTGCCTCTTGTGGGACTTGCTCTTAGAGTTTTCTGTCTGCCAGAAATTGAATTCTATGGAGTCCTCTGACAAAGCAGGTCGACGATCTGGAGTCTGGACTTCGCTGATGAGGTTGCTGGTCGAGTGGCTAGAATGCCGCATTGTCCTCTGGGAGACCCGGGTTCGAATCCTCGGTAAGGTGTGGATTTTTTTTTTCTGTCGGGAGCAAAAAGAAAATCCTAACCTGTACAGTTCGCGGCGACTGCACTAGCCTGTCGGTCTTAATCCCTCAGGCTCAAAGACACCCCTCCCCCTTCCGCCATACACCGCAAGGTACTATTTTGGCATTAAATGACAGTTATGGGCGGGGCTGCATAAGATAGCAAAATATAGGAATTAGGAGCGAGTTGAATGAGGACGATGCCACAAAGAGGATTAAGAAGGTTCAAAGAAGAAGTAGGACATTGTGTATTGTGGGCAATGAAAGAAAGGATTGATTGATCGGCATTGCTCCCACTGTATCAGAGAGTCAACAAATGAACTGAGTCGGCATCAAGAATGCTCTTAAAATATCCGGCCGAAATGAGGACCTTCAGCTGAAACTGAATGATTGAATGAGCATCAATGGCGTGAAGATCGCTGGGGACCTGAATAAGCAACACAGCAAGGCATATTTGTTCGGGGCCCGTTGGAATCGTGTGTATAGCGCATAAGAACGGGTAGATAATCACGGCTTTGAGAGAATGGGGCTGCAGGGAGTGACCAGAGGATCTGGCCGACACTCAAAACTCAGAGGAGCACTGATTAGTATTGGGGCTCTTCGCTGGCTGTTGCAGATGAGGACTGAGCACGCATGGGAATGTCCCGAGTTCTATGATGTGGGCTATTGACTCAATTCAATTCAACACAATGTATCACTGTAGGCAAGTTAACAATCGTTACCAATATTAGTAAATAAATACACATTTTGATTTTTAACAAATGTTTTACAAATTTGGATTTTTGGAGGCCTGGTGTTCCTTGCCAGTGAGAAGTCCTGATCGTTCGGGTCCCATCGATTGACGGACGTCGGTCGCGGCGATTGGGCAATCTTGAGCATAGCCTACGATGGGTAGCGTTGTAGTATTCTGTCGTGATAATTTGGTGTGTCCAGTGTGTGCCGCGTGGTTACACACCCGCTTCACACGCGTGATCCGGGACTGTTTCCGGATCCGGTCAGGGATATGCACTACTGACGAGCTCAAATGAGGGCGAAACTCGAGTATAGTGCTTCCATATTGACGTGGATATGCCTTAGGTTCATACCAGAATGCGATCGGCGTTGCCAGTAGTGGGTTGTGCTCAATATTTAAATTTCAAATCCCGAAACAACCACATAATCAATTTGATTGTTGCTCACTGGATTTTAGGAGGCCTGGTGTTCCTTGCCAGTGAGAAGTCCTGATCGTTCGGGTCCCATCGATTGACGGACGTCGGTCGCGGCGATTGGGCAATCTTGAGCATAGCTTACGATGGGTAGCGTTGTAGTATTCTGTCGTGATAATTTGGTGTGTCCAGTGTGTGCCGCGTGGTTACACACCCGCTTCACACGCGTGATCCGGGACTGTTTCCGGATCCGGTCAGGGATATGCACTACTGACGAGCTCAAATGAGGGCGAAACTCGAGTATAGTGCTTCCATATTGACGTGGATAGGCCTTAGGTTCATATCAGAATGCGATCGGCGTTGCCAGTAGTGGGTTGTGCTCAATATTTAAATTTCAAATCCCGAAACAACTACATAATCAATTGATTATTGCTCACTGGATTTAGGGGGCCTGGTGTTCCTTGCCAGTGAGAAGTCCTGATCGTTCGGGTCCCATCGATTGACGGACGTCGGTCGCGGCGATTGGGCAATCTTGAGCATAGCCTACGATGGGTAGCGTTGTGATGTTCTGTTGTGATAATTTGGTGTGTCCAGTGTGTGCCGCGTGGTTACACACCCGCTTCACACGCGTGATCCGGGACTGTTTCCGGATCCGGTCAGGGATATGCACTACTGACGAGCTCAAATGAGGGCGAAACTCGAGTATAGTGCTTCCATATTGACGTGGATAGGGCTTAGTTTCATATCAGAATGCGATCGGCGTTGCCAGTAGTGGGTTGTGCTCAATATTTAAATTTCAAATCCCGAAACAACCACATAATCAATTGATTATTGCTCACTGGATTTAGGAGGCCTGGTGTTCCTTGCCAGTGAGAAGTCCTGATCGTTCGGGTCCCATCGATTGACGGACGTCGGTCGCGGCGATTGGGCAATCTTGAGCATAGCCTACGATGGGTAGCGTTGTGATGTTCTGTTGTGATAATTTGGTGTGTGCAGTGTGTGCTGCGTGGTTACACACCCGCTTCACACGCGTGATCCGGGACTGTTTCCGGATCCGGTCAGGGATATGCACTACTGACGAGCTCAAATGAGGGCGAAACTCGAGTATAGTGCTTCCATATTGACGTGGATAGGCCTTAGGTTCATATCAGAATGCGATCGGCGTTGCCAGTAGTGGGTTGTGCTCAATATTTAAAAATGAAGTACCAGAACAAGCATGGGAAGGGGACAGCTTTGACTATCATCGTTGTCTACACTGGTAACCATCCATGATCAGTGAATGTGTTTGGGTTCTGAATGCAAGATAAGAACAACCTGATGCGAATGTTACATATCATCAATAGAAAAGAATGATCAAATCAATCAGAAAGCCACCAACACCAGCTCAAGATGATTGCCACCTTTAGATAGACCAGAACAAATCATTCTGAGCCTCATAATAGAACCCCATCAGTATAAAATTCAAGATTGGTGAATCAACCTTGTGCACATCACCTCAGACAGCAGATCACATACTCCAAGACTGCCCAAAATATGGCACATCCATCTGGCCTAGAAAAACAACAGTGGAAGATAAACTCCGTGGACCACTGTGTGAACTAAAAAGGACATTTAATTCATACAAATGACAACATTGCAGTTATAGACAAATTTCAAGCTAACGAAAGAAGAATGACTGCATGATGCGACTGAACCTGGGCACTGCACTAACAGCACTGCTACATCTCTGGGGCTTCAAATAACCTTCCAATTGCTGGTTCATTTTCAAGAAATTAAGAAGCAGTGCATGGTTACAGTATCCAATAAATAGCACGCCCTGCAACAGTTAGTAGATGAAGTGAGCTAGGAAGACTTGGCAAAAATAGAAGATAATGATGTATATACCTGTGGAATTTGTAAAATGATAGCTAAACACCTGCAAGTGTCCATAATATGCAGAACAAACGTTATTTTGACCTACATCCATTCCATTTGAGCACAACCTCTATGGGGGTGTCAACAAGCTAACATTGACCGCAATTTTTTTTCAATATATTCAGGTTGACACCCGAAGGACACGAAGAAGAAGTAGATCTTGGCAAAAGGGAGGAAAAATATAATCATAAAGCATGTATAATGTTACTGTCAGTTCCTGGAATAAATAAATATTAAGCAGGATCATACTAGAGAGACTGAGAGATGCTATTGACAAACAACAAAGAGATTAACGGGCAAGCTTTCCACCAAATACATCCTGCACTGAACAGGTAGTCACGTCACGTAAATATATATGTAGCAAGGCAGAGAACTGAACTCGTCTCTTTATATCTGATTTGGTCCAAATCATTTGGGAACCATGAAAAGACCTTAGGTAGCATGGATATGGAATCTGTTTAGAAACTGATGAAGCATTATGGGATTCTTATTGAGTATGGATTGGATTATGAAGACAACAAGCACTCATTATCATGTGCCATGTCAATAAGCGTGGGCGGTCAAGTTTTGCCATCTTACACGATCACCAGAGTCGTGAATCAGCTCAGTGTTCTTGTCTGGACCATGTCATGTGGTCAAGCCATCCAGATGTTTACTTCTCTTCCTTACCCATGTTCTTTTCCCCTCAATCTTGTCAGTTCTCAAGTTTATTTCTTTTCATAACGTTCCCAAATAATTTTGACTGCGTCTAATTTTTCCAGTCACTTTACGGTTTTCATTTGCCTCTTGTGGAACTTGCTCTTAGAGTTTTCTGTCTGCCAGAAATTGAATTCTATGGAGTCCTCTGACAAAGCAGGTCGACGATCTGGAGTCTGGACTTCGCTGATGAGGTTGCTGGTCGAGTGGCTAGAATGCCGCATTGTCCTCTGGGAGACCCGGGTTCGAATCCTCGGTAAGGTGTGGATTTTTTTTTTCTGTCGGGAGCAAAAAGAAAATCCTAACCTGTACAGTTCGCGGCGACTGCACTAGCCTGTCGGTCTTAATCCCTCAGGCTCAAAGACACCCCCCCCCCCCCCCCGCCATACACCGCAAGGTACTATTTTGGCATTAAATGACAGTTATGGGCGGGGCTGCATAAGATAGCAAAATATAGGAATTAGGAGCGAGTTGAATGAGGACGATGCCACAAAGAGGATTAAGAAGGTTCAAAGAAGAAGTAGGACATTGTGTATTACTGTATTGTGGGCAATGAAAGAAAGGATTGATTGATCGGCATTGCTCCCACTGTATCAGAGAGTCAACAAATGAACTGAGTCGGCATCAAGAATGCTCTTAAAATATCCGGCCGAAATGAGGACCTTCAGCTGAAACTGAATGATTGAATGAGCATCAATGGCGTGAAGATCGCTGGGGACCTGAATAAGCAACACAGCAAGGCATATTTGTTCGGGGCCCTTTGGAATCGTGTGTATAGCGCATAAGAACGGGTAGACAATCACGGCTTTGAGAGAATGGAGCTGCAGGGAGTGACCAGAGGATCTGGCCGACACTCAAAACTCAGAGGAGCACTGATTAGTATTGGGGCTCTTCGCTGGCTGTTGCAGATGAGGACTGAGCACGCATGGGAATGTCCCGAGTGCTATGATGTGGGCTATTGACTCAATTCAATTCAACACAATGTATCACTGTAGGCAAGTTAACAATCGTTACCAATATTAGTAAATAAATACAAAGTAAGAAATGTTTATACTATAAATATAATGAGATTGTAAATACGAAACCAGTCTAGGCTCTAGCTACATTTAACATGTCAACACTACTCAGTCAACAGTCAACATAAAATGTCTGACGAAGATTATGCGCGGAAGTTACAAGAACAGGTACGCTTCATATTTGTTGTTGATTGAGATGTGTTTAACATATAATATAATTAAATAATTAAATGTTGGAACAAATAGGAAGATATAATAGTTAATACAGATTACACTTTCACAGATATAGATAGACATTCGATGTTGCGGTCAAATGGCCTTCGTCAGCAAACATATGATAGCGAGCCCTATCATTTTATCAATATTTCAATATCATTATTTTAATTTTGAGTATTTACAAATGACACCGCCACAGTAGATAGGCCTTGAAATTCAAAATCTAATGGTACCTCAATGATGCCTGTATATATCACTTCTAAGTGAAGATATTCACAATTTTGTGAAGGTGAGATGAGTTGCGATTTCTCATGCTATTCACCCGTAAGTGTAGCTCTCCAGTGTGTCTGATTCCTCCCCCAGCGGGTGTGCATGTGTGTGTGTGCGAGATTGTCTTAAACGGTCATATGAAAACTGACTTAAAAAAATATGTTCCGTCATGTTAAATGATTACAAAATAGTACAAGTATACAAATAAATTATTAATAATCATTAAACTTGTGTTCTCTTTAACTTTAGTAGGTCAAATCGCACGTTTTGTGTGTTGAAAAGTGTAGCGCTATCGATATACGGCGGCCGCCATGACCCGTGGGTTTCCAATTCACAAAGTCACATCTTCGCAGAATATCTGTTTTTTAACCACAATTCGAGCATGTTTAGCTACGAAACTATACTGATTCAGGGGCAATATTTTATATGGCAATTAAAATTCACATTAAACAAAGACATCTATTGGATCCATTGATTCCGACACTCGATCATTCTGCTGCCTCTGTGGGTGGGATGCGCTCCCTGGTAGTCGGCAGCTTGCACAGATCCATAGAGCACACTTTATTCACAAACTTCCAGTTTCTTAGTTCTATATAATATTTTAGTTTGTAATGTTTAAAAGTTTCTATTATATCACCTAATAATTTTGTGAAAAATTAAAAAAGAAAAATATGCCCAGCCAGGAAGAGAACCCCGGTCTCCTGCGAGACAGGCGGACTGCTTACGACTACGCTAGCAAGTACACAATGTTTATTCTACAAAGATTTTTATATAGTCAATCCGCCGTTTTGGGTTTCATGATTGTAACATTTTCGCCTGTTTTTCAACCACAATTAAAGCAAGTTAGCGATGAAACTTTCCGAATTTCTGAAAAATCTGATGCAGAATTCGAAGATCCATCTACAATTGATGGTTTTCTATTGCAAGCATCAGAAAAAAATTATTTACGGTTCAATGTGCCGTTTTCATATTTCTCCGCGTGCGAGGTTGGTCTCAACCAACACGGATTATAGGTGGATTATGAAAACTGACTTCAAAAATATGTGTCCGTCATGTTAAATGATTAAAAGATAGTACAAGTATACAAATAAATTATTAATAATCTTTAAACTTGTGTTCTCTTTAACTTTTATAGGTCAAATTGCACATTTAAGTGTTGAAAAGTGAAAGTGTAACATGCCATAGCGATCGATACGCACATGCGCAGTCACCATGGCGTAAGCCATGCGTTTACCCATTCACAAAAACACGCTTCGCCGAAAATGTTCTTTTTGATCCACAAATAAAGCTATTACAGCGATGAAACTTTCCAGATATATTTAAAATTGTAGGCAAAGTTCAAAAATACATCTATAATTGATGCAATTCTATCAACAACGCCAGAATAGTGTTACAAAGTGCACACGCCAGTCGGATCGATATGCCCAAATAACAAAAACACGCCTCCACAGAAAATGTTGTTTTTCTCCACAATTAAAGCTAGTACAGCGATGAAACTTTCCAGATATATTTAAAATTGTGTGCAGAATTCAAAAATACATCTATAATTGATGCAATTCTATCAACAACACCCAAAAAAAATTAATTACGGTAAGTGTGAAATATATTCATATTTATATAAAAGGTCATGATGATTTTAACCAATCGCTGTGCACGGAATATTAAGCCTACCTTTCCTGGAAAACCCAGGATGACGTGTGTTATTGTCACATGAGATTTGAATGAATGAATGACGTCGAAAGAATGCATGGTAAATTAGACAGCGTTTTCCGGGACAAGATTTTCAATGGCGAAATGACTCGGTACATGAATTTTGCTTTAACTTCGGGTAATGGCACGATGGAACACGCTACATATGATTTGTTTGTGAGTTGACAGATTTGCAATCAATTTTAATAGGTATTCTGATCATGATTTTTTAATTTGGTATTTACTAATGAGACCACCTCAGATAGATAGGTCTTGAAAAACCAAATCCAACGGTGCCTCAATTATGCTTGTATGTCAATTCTAAGGGGATTTATTCACATTTGAGTGTTGGGATCTTGAACAAAAAAAATTGTCTGGATTCCGCTCTTTGCGCACCTTTCCTTTGTGTCAAAATCGGAGTGTCTCTAACAAATTGTCTCCAACAGACACTACCATTGACGAACAATAATCAAGGATGCAAAAATACAAGACAAATGCTGCAGATTAAAAGAAAATACTCATCTAACAGTGTTTACTCATTTACATTTAATTCTAAATTAATAAATTGTACTGCCAGTCCGTGCGAGATTGTCTCAAACAGGTCAAAGACGGATGTAAAAAATGACTTCAAAAACATGTTCCGCCATGTTAAATGATAAAAAAATAGTAAAAGTATACACAAATAAACTATTAATAATCTTTAAACTTGTATTCTCTTTAACTTTAGTAGTTCAAATGGCACGTTTTGAGCGTAAAAAATATACACAGCCTTGTCTGATCAATATCCTCTGTGCCTCCATTTTTGATTTCCATTCACAAAGACGAAACAACATATCCACAAAAATATTCTTTTTCTACCACATATCCAGTAATATCCACGATGAAACTCTCCAAATATATGTAAAAATGGATGCAGAATCTGAAAATCCTATAAAAACGTGTTTATAGTAATTAATCAACCTCTTGAAAATAAAATGTGTACCGTGTGCCAAATAATTTAATTTATTTTAAAGTCTCGATAATTTCAACCAATCACTATGCATGGAATGTTAGACTGACCTATTCTGCAGAAACTAAGATGATGTTTGTTATTGTCACATATTTGAATGAATGAATGATGTCGGAAGCATGCAGGGTTGTTTCATAGCCATTTTTGGGACCTAATAGATCAGTGTTTCCCAACGTGGGGCCCACGAAGTTAACTAAATTGGAACCTGACATAAGATCTCTTTGCAGCAAGCATCAAGCGCAAGGATCTCACTAAATTTAAATAATAAATAATTACTAATAATTAAAATAATATAGAAAAATCTTTCATTAAAATTATTTTGTACTTGAATTTCAGTTCTCCATTATATGTTTTGAAAATTTACTTACTGTGTTTGCTCAATAATTACCTAGTGATTTCTTCCTAAAACCTATCATTCAAGTTTCTTTAGTGAAACATTTCAATTTTTGAATATTCAAAATAATGTATATGTTGAAAGGGGGGGGGGGGGCGTGGGGCGGGGGAGGGGGGCAATATGAATTTTAGAAAGGCTTAAGTGGAGCATGGCACAAAAAAGGTTGGGAAACACTGCAATAGATCCTTCTACGCAGGTGCGATTTCCGGTTTCGGATCGTGTTGTGGTAGACATTGAAACTGCTACTTTTACTTAGTTTTACTTATACTACACTACATTAGAAAAGACGGAGCTGTGGCCAAAGGGTTACAAATGCAATTTGCAATCCTGCATACCACGTTCGAAGCACAGCTGTGGGCGATTTGGAAACAGGCTGCTTTGTGGTAGTTTTCATACAATGAGTGTCAGTCGTCCAGAAAGCAGTGGCAAACTACTGAACGTAAACTTGCCTTTTGAATCACAAGCAGTTAAAAAAAAATGCCTTGGTCGACTGCAGCATTTTGTAAAGGACATGCTACTTACATATGAACAATGGTGGGAACATTCATAATGAAATATCTTGTTTATATACTGGAGAAATGAGAGATCTGTTGTAAGAAACTTTTGTAATGTTATATCACGAGCTGACAAACTTGCTGTGCATCCCCTGTAGATGGTCAGCCGATGGATCGTGTTGTTATGATTAATGCCATTAGAGATGTCGAGAGTGGAGGACTTTGACTCTAGTGAATTCACATTGTCCAGAATGAAAAACTCAAAAGTAAGAATTTGCATGGCCAGACATAAGAAGCACATTGGGAGAACGAGGGATCTTGTCTATCAACACATAACCTTGTACTATTATCCGCTGGACACTGATGCGTATGTTGGGGGGAGAATCGGAGCACCTATGCATTATCCGCAGTGCAAGTATGATACCCCAACAGATATACGATCTGTATAACATTATACAGGGTGTTTGTAAAGTCTCACTACATTTTGTATGTAGAACAAATGTGAAAAATTCAGTACATGACTTCATAAAAAAATGTGCTTTACAGTCCATCATGGAGCAGTATGCAGCGAATGGCTGTCGTCTGCTGGAGTAATTCTTTGCACTCCAAACAGAATGGTGTTATCAACCGAAGAAAGAATTGTTTTGGATGGACAAGTGTTTCAAAATGGCGGTTGATACACATGGATGGTTGTCAAAGATTTATAGCAAGATTTCCTGATAAATAACCTCCTCATTGCATTATGGTTAGAAATTTGTTGAATGAGTTATAATGAATACTTCATTGGTACTTTCTAACTTCCCCAAAACAATGTTAGACCATAGCAGTGACTATTGTAACTAATTTAATGAATCTTTTTAGCTCATTTTTTGATGACGTCGCATACTTAATTTTTCAAACTTGTTCTAGATACAAAGTGTAGTGAGACTTTAAAAACACCTTGTATATGTAGGATCTTTCTGGTCTATTCAGTCACATCATTATGTAGCAAGTGATATGTTATAAGGCCAAGATTTAGTTTTTGAGACATGGTGCTGTTTTAGAGCCAGCTTTCTTCAATATTCAGATGTTTTAGAATGAAAATATTTTATATCGTCTTGGTACATGGTATTGAAAGAATTTTTCTATAGCATTAAGTCAAAAGTCCTGATTTCCAACTGTAGTGATTGTGAAGTGGTCCTTGACTGGTGCCCATATGTTGCCACAGCAATGGTACATGCAGTTAGTCAGGTCTTAGTCAGGTATTTGTCTTTGTCAAAGAACATTTTGAGCCAAAATAGATCTTACCAGCCATCTTAGAACTTACAGCTCTAAACTTTCAACCCCACTGGATTAAATAGATGGTCATCATCATTCTTGATGGACAAACACCAGTCATATATGTCTGAGCTACCGTATGACAGTAGACGGTACAACCTGCTTTCTGTTAGTGCTCAATGTTGGGCAGCGCTTACCAAACCTGACACCCCCACATTGTGCCAATGGCTTTGGGCGGAGGAGCACAATTGGGAGGGTACAAACCTTATTCTGGTGTGAGGAAATGCGACCTAAAGACTAAATGTCATGGCAGGGCAGACCATGCCCTAAGCCTTGGTCAGAACAGGTCTAGGATCGAAGCTCTGAGTGGTGGACATTTAGAGCATTGCTTTACTGATCCCGCAGCTTCTGGAGCTTGTCTTGTTCTATATGTATTGGTGTTACCTTTCCTCTGGAGTAAACTAGACAGGCCGAGAGAGGGATCATTTAGCTTGGTCTATACAATTCATCCCAGGCTTTGTGCTATGGAGAGGTTATTATTCCTTACTTTTGAGGCACAATAACTATTGTCTGTCAACACGGCCAAATGCCAGTAAAGTTACATGCCAATTTAATAATACTTTTTATTTCATCTCTTCATGAATATTTCAGTTTGACAGAGAAGCCGATATATATGAAACAATGCAGAAGAATGACCTCGCCCTTGCCCGCTGTGTGGCGAAGGCTCACTCTATCTCAGATTCGGAGGAATCGGATTCAGCAACAAGCCCTAACAATACATCCAATCTGAACGGATCCTTGGATTTGTTTGGTGACGGTGAAGATGAAGGTACGTTGTCAGTTTGTCAGGCTGGGTTTTTAGAAGCAACAGAAGCAGGGCCAGGTTTATAATGATTGGTCTAAATGGACCAGGTTTGGCTCTATGCTCCTGGAGGTAGCGTGGGATGGGGGGCAGTGAGTTTATTGTCTGTGCAGAAGAACGGGCCACATACAACTTTTCATTACTTAGTGTCAAACATTCACATCCACACAGAACAGACCACATACAACTTTTCATTACTTAGTGTCAAACATTCACATCCACACAGAACAGACCACATACAACTTTTCATTACTTAGTGTCAAGCATTTGCATCTATACAGAACAGACCACATACAACTTTTCATTACTTAGTGTCAAGCATTTGCATCTATATAGAATAGATCACATACAACTTTTCATTACTTAGTGTCTAACATTTGCATCCACGCAGAACAGACCACATACAACTTTTCATTACTTAGTGTCAAGCATTTGCATCTATATAGAATAGATCACATACAACTTTTCATTACTTAGTGTCTAACATTTGCATCCACGCAGAACAGACCACATACAACTTTTCATTACTTAGTGTCTAACATTTGCATCCACGCAGAACAGACCACATACAACTTTTCATTACTTAGTGTCTAACATTTGCATCCACACAGAACAGACCATATACAACTTTTCATTACTTAGTGTCTGACATTTGCATCTATACAGAATAGGCCACATACACTTTTTATTACTTAGTGTCCAACATTCACATCTATACACAGAACAAACTACATACAACTTTTCATTACTTAGTGTCCAACATTCACATCCACACAGAACAGACCACATACAACTTTTCATTACTTAGTGTCCAACATTCACATCCACACAGAACAGACCTCACAATGTTTTATTACTTAGTGTCCAACATTCACATCTATACAGAACATACCTCATACAACTTTTTATTACTTAGTGTCCAACATTCACATCTATACAGAACAGACCACATACAATGTTTTATTACTTAGTGTCCAACATTCACATCTATACAGAACAGACCTCATACAACTTTTTATTACTTAGTGTCCAACATTCACATCTATACAGAACAGTCCTCATACAACTTTTTATTACTTAGTGTCCAACATTCACATCTATACAGAACAGACCTCATACAACTTTTTATTACTTAGTGTCCAACATTCACATCTATACAGAACAGACCTCATACAACTTTTTATTACTTAGTGTCCAACATTCACATCTATACAGAACAGACCTCATACAACTTTTTATTACTTAGTGTCCAACATTCACATCTATACAGAACAGACCACATACAACTTTTTATTACTTAGTGTCCTACATTCACATCTATACAGAACAGACCTCATACAACTTTTTATTACTTAGTGTCCAACATTCACATCTATACAGAACAGACCACATACAATGTTTTATTACTTAGTGTCCAACATTCACATCTATACAGAACAGACCACATACAATGTTTTATTACTTAGTGTCCAACATTCACATCTATACAGAACAGACCACATACAATGTTTTATTACTTATTGTCCAACATTCACATCTATACAGAACAGACCTCATACAATGTTTTATTACTTAGTGTCCAACATTCACGTCTATACAGAACAGACCTCATACAACTTTTTATTACTTAGTGTCCAACATTCACATCTATACAGAACAGACCTCATACAACTTTTTATTACTTAGTGTCCAACATTCACATCTATACAGAACAGACCTCATACAACTTTTTATTACTTAGTGTCCAACATTCACATCTATACAGAACAGACCACATACAACTTTTCATTACTTAGTGTCCAACATTCACATCTATACAGAACAGACCTCATACAACTTTTCATTACTTAGTGTCCAACATTCACATCTATACAGAACAGACCTCATACAATGTTTTATTACTTAGTGTCCAACATTCACATCTATACAGAACAGACCTCATACAACTTTTCATTACTTAGAGTCCAACATTCACATCTATACAGAACAGACCACATACAATGTTTTATTACTTAGTGTCCAACATTCACATCTATACAGAACAGACCTCATACAACTTTTTATTACTTAGTGTCCAAAATTCATATCTATACAGTACAGACCACATACAACTTTTCATTACTTAGTGTCCATCATTCACATCTATACAGAACAGATCTCATACAACTTTTTATTACTTAGTGTCCTACAATCAGTTCTATACGAACATGTCACACACAACATTTTATTACTTAGTGCCCAACATGCACATTCATAAAGAACAGGGCACATATAACTTTTCATTACTCTGTGTCCAACATTTGCATCCATATAAAGATCAGACCGCACACAACTTTTCATTGCTCTGTGTGCAACATTTGCATCCATATAAAGATCAGACCACACACAAGTTTTCATTACTGTGTCCAACATTCTCATCTCATCTCATCATGTTCCTCTTGTACCTTGCAGTGTCGAGGTGAAGTATAAACTTCGTGAGAGTGTCCGTTTATGGGCTTTGTATATCGACATTCCCATGGATTCTGTTATTCCCTCCGTCCAATGTTTACGTGGTCGGCCTCTTCCTCTGTTTCCATCTGATCTGTACATCATTGCTTGTTGTGGCATGCTGTTGACTGGTAGCCTACTTGCATGGCCAAACCATTTGACTTGCTGCTTTCTAATAAAATCTAGAGCAGCTTTAACCCCCACTTTAGTCCTGATTTCTTCATTTCTGATCTTATCTCTTCTTGATACGTTGAGTATTCTTCTCAGAACCTCATTTCTGTTGTTGTGATTTTTCTTTTCTCTTTTTCTGTCATTGTCCAGGTTTGGCATTGGTAGCACAGAGTTGGTAGGAAGATTGTGTTACTTCTTAGTTTTTCTACGAGCAGTATGAAGATCCCCTGCCGGCTTGCTAGGCCAGTCGCAGGTTTAGGACACTTATCTGACCACAGGGAGTCCATCCCCTATGGCGAGCCATAGCCCCGTTAGCCCATGACCTCGCGGTCATGGTTGCCCGGTCTGCACCACTGTCCTATGTTAAAATTCCAGAGAGAAGACTGGACTCAACAAGCACATCTTTAAACTTATTATCTGTTGGGATTATTGACTGACTTTGGTCTACACTCCTCTCTTATGTCTTTCCTTCCATATATCTATTTCTTTCACTCTCTCTATTATTCCCTCAACACATACTCCGACAACAGTTCCTTTCAACGATAAGATAAAAGATTTATTAATAAAAAAACTATGTCTGGTGTAGGTATGGATATTGTCTATGTAGTTGGTATGTTCTTCTAGTGTGGTTGCCAGATAAGATGTAGATAGATAGTCTCCGTGGTTTCTCTCGTCTCTTCTCTCAGCTAGAGTACAGGACATGACATAGATACAGAACGGTCTCACCCTGACAGCTCCGTCTGCTTGAGTCGGTAGATATATCCGTTTTTTGTAATGAAAAAATGTTCACCACTGTATGAATGTATTTAACCCGATCACCATATGCTGTCAGCGTAAACTGCATGGTTTGTATTATCTTATAGCGTTCCATATTAATTCCATCCTGGAAAACACATCTAGTTTCTATTGTTCTCTATTTTTGTCCTGTAAAAGTTCTACACTTAATTGATATAGGCACTTTGTATGCACCTTGCAACTCTTTGATACTGAGTAATTTGAGTCTTTTTTCTTTAGTTTGTATGATCTCTATTTTCCATTCTCTGTCCTCCTGACTTATTAAGATGCCACTTCTTTTCCTTCCTTTCTTATGCACAAGTGTCGTGCTTTATTACTTTAAAGTGCTTTCTTGTGGGTTATCAACACTGGGTGATCTTGACCACAGCCATCTGTGTCATCTCCTAGTTGATAAGTCCCGCACTGGTATGGAAACCTGTGTGATATACATTTAATAATGAGATCTGTGTCTGCTTCCTCTTCTCTCCTATGTGAGTGTCTTTTCCTCCAGCCGAAATGAAAAGGCTTCCGAAAAAACCCACTCTGACATAGGATAGAAGATTCACCTAATCGTCTATACTATTCCTACTAATAGAAAGTAATGTTAAAGGTAATACACGCACATCTATATTCCTATGCTACCACTATACTATACTAAATTAATACCTTATAAACATCCTTTACTGAATTGGGAGTACTAATGCACCATAAATACACAAACGTTCTTCGGAACGCCGCACATCCCTTTCCATAATCCTTCTCTCCCGAAACCTAAGAAACACCTTCTCTCCACACAAAGACGTAGCCACTCTTTATATCGGTCATTTTTGCCGCATAGTCCTTGACATTGCTGGACCCATCGCATCCAGACTGCATTATCATTGTTTAGTGGAAAATTCCAGATCTGAAACTCTTCCATTATTCATACATTCAGACCGCAATATGCTATCCGATAATGCTGTCTGCCTTAGTCGCAAACCAATTTTTCCACGCGACAGTTTTACCTGCGCGGTTAGCCTCCTTCTGGGTCTTGACCTAGAAACTCATGCGCCTGGTCACTCCTTTGTTAACCCTTCTCCTACCTGGGTAGTCGAGGTATGCAGTCGTCCATCTGGGAATCGTTAACTCTTCAGTATTTCACTACAGAGGCCCCCTCTTAAGAGATTAGACCGCGTCGAATCTTTCTCACTGTAGGTTTGATTCCCATGATCCACAACCCTAGTCTTCTTCCTCCGGAGCTGAATGTCTGGATAAAAAATCTGCTCCTACATTCTCCTTTCCAAAGTATTCCACTGTGAAGTCCCGTTGCCGCAACAACTTCCATCACATCCACCGTGCGTTGAGCTTCTGCGAAGTAGCTATTAACATCACGTGTTGATGATATGATTGGATCCTCACATGCTCACTTCATTATCCAGTAGGCGCTCTAATTGACACCCTACTATACTACTAACGACTGAAACTAGTGTTGGCTCCTCGCTCCTGTACGTTCAGTCGACCTACTTTCGACTTGCGTCAGCGACGGCTCACAATACAAACGGATTGTCCCATCCTGATTGTAACACTGCTTCCATGTCCTCTTGGTTTCCCCCGGTTTTTCCTCTGGGGATGTTCCGCCTCGTCCTCGTCGGACCGAGTCGTCTTTCCCAAACCTCCTGGGCTTTTGCTTCCAGGACCATCTTGGGCGATATTGTATCTGGTCAGCCAATCTTTGGTTGGAGTCCTGGGTAATTCTCGCTTTTCCCGACGTTACCCACCCCTTCTGAACTTGGTTACCTGTGAAACTTTCACTCTGGTCCTTTCCCTGACTTGTGATTTCCCTCCTCCTGTCGTTGGGTAAATCTGACCTATCACGTACTGTCCCATAGGCCCTCCTATGTTGTACTGGCGATCTCTGGTCTTCGTCTGGACTGGTAACCTTTGTCCCAATGGCTGCCATCACCATAAAGTGCGAAGCTTTGCTCCCGGATCTCTCCTCATATTTCCTAATGAGATGTCTAGGGAGATTTTTCTTCTCTTCCCCGATCCGTATTTTGTAGATGTTCTTGGACACCACCTTTTCCACAGGATAAGGTCCTTTCCATCCTACTTGGAGTATATTGGTCTCTGCTGGACTCCACACTTCCACTTTGTCTTCAACTTTAAGAGCTAGTTTCCTCTTAATTCGCTTGTTGGGTGGTGCTCTCTGGCACTCCGAACAAGACTTCACCCACCGGCGTACATCTCCGGTCATTCCTGGCCAGCAATAATGGCCGGATATTTTCTGCAAGGTCTCTCTGACACCCATATGTCGATTCTCGCCTATGATGTGTCCACTCTGAAGAATATGAGGACGGTGGGTCTCTGGAACCACCCACTGCTCATGCAGGTTATCTCCCCTCCCAGCTCTCCGATAGAGTAGTTGATTCTTCAGAAAGTACTGTCCCCGTTCTGGTGGCTCAGCACTTCTTTGCAGCTTCCTGTAGCAAGGATGCAACGTAGTATCCTTCCTCTGGGCAGTATGCAATTCTCCTATCCCTGAGTTGTCGCATAGTGTCTCTGCCTCTTTTTCCTTCCCTTGAGATCCACTGACTACTGTTCCCTTGTGGGCTTGCTGTTTGGGCATCCCCAAAAAGACATATTTCGTGCCAATGATCATTGGAAATAAGGAGTCAGATAATACAGCAGCTGGAATAATGCCCGTGACGTACCTGGATTTAATCTCCACCTTGGCGATTGGCAGCGTCATGGTAACAGCACTCCTCATTGCCGGCTGTATCTCTATGGTCTCCCCTGTAAATTGGTCTGGGCTTACCAAGCTGGCGTCCACCACCGCTTCCCCATCCAAACCGGTATCGTAGAGACAAACAACCTGCTGGCCATTGACTTCAATAAGTTCAACCACAGGTGGTCTCTCTTGGTCCTGAGTGTCTTTCATCTCCTTGACCGTTTCCTTGCCTTCCTCTTTTGATTCCTCGAGGTTGGTTATGCAATTGGCGTGTTTTGCCTTGCATCTGCAGTCCACAGTATTATGTGTTGTCGACTGGCAGTGAGTGCACTCTGTTCCCTTCCTAGGTTTCCCTGTGTCCTTTTTGTTCCTTTCTCCTTCGCCGACCTCAGCCTTGTCTGTGATCACCGATGTAGGAATCACTTTGCATGCTGCGAAGTAAGAACTTTTAGGTTTCGATCTGCAGTCTTTTGTGTTGTGGGAGGCCGCCAGGCAAAATGCACACCACTTTTCAGACCACTGTCGTTTCGCTTGAGAATTCGAGGTGCTCTGGTTTCCTACCTTCACCTTCTCTGAACTCTCCTCTGTGTGCTTTATATAAGGTTCCCCTTTTTCTCCTTCCCAGTTTTTAGGTTTCTTTTTCTCTGGTTTCTCCTGACCTTTGGTTTGTGTACTTAGTTCCTCAGTTTCACCATGTACTTCCACGAATCGTTCTGCCAGCTTATTCACCACATCAATCCGTTCCGCCCCTTGTTCTCCCAAGAAGGTTCTGAGAGGTTTCGACATTTGCTTTCGCATTTGGTCTACCACCATCATCTCTTCGAGACTCTCATAATCCCTCGTGAATTCTGCCAAGTCCATCCATTTCTGGAGATAGGATTTCAGCCTCAGACTGTAGGCGGCGAATAGTTCTCCCGGCTCTCGTCTAGACGATCTAAACTTCTTCCTATACGTTTGTGCGGTTATGTCAAAATGTTTCATCAAAGCTGCTTTTAATTCCTCGTAATTATTTTCCTGTCCTGGTGGTAAGCGTGTGTACACTTCAAATCCCGAACCGATTAAACCCTGGGATAGTTTAAGAGCCCATCTGCTCCGATCCAGCTCCATAGCGACTGACATTGCTTCGAAACGAGATGCGTACTGGTCAAAGCGTTCCTTAGACTGATCGTAGACAGCTAAGGGAAACTTCATGGCATGGTAACCATGTCCACTCATATGGGTTGCACCAGGTGAAGAAGAATTTCCTTCCACTCCATCTATTTCTCCCTTAGTTTGTGTCTTGAGTTCTAGCTCTTTCATGCGGTATTCATGTTCTCTGATCTTTGTGGCTTCTTCTGCATCCAACCTCTTTTTGGTCTGTTCCGCTTCAGCATCTAACCGCTTGTTGATTTGTTCCATTTCCATGCGTTTCAATTCCAACTCAGTCTTCCGATCTTCTCTTTCCGCTTGACGAATTTCTCTCTCTCGTTCTTGTATGTAATCAGTTAGCTCGGAACCAGCTAAACCAATTGCCTCCCCGTTGGCCCTCAGTTCGGCTGTAGTTACTTTAGGAGTTGCCATAGTTACAGCAGATAAGTCAGCACGTTGAGTAAAGACACCTCAAGGCAGTAAAGAATACTCACTATAAACCGATAATCTACCTAGAACCTATATCATTTATCTATATCTATTACTTATTATAAATCTCCAATACCACACAGTACATCACAACCACTCTCTCATCCACAAGAGGAGATATAGGATAAAGACTTATGTAGACGTGTGACCGTGTGACTTAGGTATGTAATGTGTCTTACCACCTATCCACATTCACTCTGTCTGGAACTTTCTCACTGCAAAGTCACCAGCATTAATGAAATGTTTATACCATAAATGTAATGGCACCATATATCCAATGGACGTCCTTCCATTAAAAGTCATCAATGTATACTTCTATTTATTCCAATCAGTATGTCCCAACATGTAGGTACTCCGCTATGCCTGTGCCAATATGCAAGTACCCCTTTATGCATATGCCATGTTATGCATTCAGGTCATATGGGTATAATGTATGTACGTACCCCGCTCGCTCCACCAATTATGTCCTAGTTAAAATTCCCGAGAGAAGACTGGACTCAACAAGCACATCTTTAAACTTATTATCTGTTGGGATTATTGACTGACTTTGGTCTACACTCCTCTCTTATGTCTTTCCTTCCATATATCTATTTCTTTCACTCTCTCTATTATTCCCTCAACACATACTCCGACAACAGTTCCTTTCAACGATAAGATAAAAGATTTATTATAAAAAACTATGTCTGGTGTATGTATGGATATTGTCTATGTAGTTGGTATGTTCTTCTAGTGTGGCTGCCAGATAAGAGGTTGATAGATAGTCTCCGTGGTTTCTCTCGTCTCTTCTCTCAGCTAGAGTACAGGACATGACATAGATACAGAACGGTCTCACCCTGACAGCTCCGTCTGCTTGAGTCGGTAGATATATCCGTTTTTTGTAATGAAAAATGTTCACCACTGTATGAATGTATTTAACCCGATCACCATATGCTGTCAGCGTAAACTGCATGTTCTGTATTATCTTATAGCGTTCTTAATTCCATCCTGGAAAACACATCTAGTTTCTATTGTTCTCTATTTTTGTCCTGTAAAAGTTCTACACTGGATAGTTCTTAATTGATATAGGCACTTTGTATGCACCTTGCAACTCTTTGATACTGAGTAATTTGAGTCTTTTTTCTTTAGTTTGTATGATCTCTATTTTCCATTCTCTGTCCTCCTGACTTATTAAGATGCCACTTCTTTTCCTTCCTTTCTTATGCACAAGTGTCGTGCTTTATTACTTTAAAGTGCTTTCTTGTGGGTTATCAACACTGGGTGATCTTGACCACAGCCATCTGTGTCATCTCCTAGTTGATAAGTCCCGCACTGGTATGGAAACCTGTGTGATATACATTTAATAATGAGATCTGTGTCTGCTTCCTCTTCTCTCCTATGTGAGTGTCTTTTCCTCCAGCCGAAATGAAAAGGCTTCCGAAAAAACCCACTCTGACATAGGATAGAAGATTCACCTAATCGTCTATACTATTCCTACTAATAGAAAGTAATGTTAAATGCTAATTCACGCACATCTATATTCCTATGCTACCACTATAGCTATACTAATTAATACCTTATAAACATCCTTTACTGAATTGGGAGTACTAATGCACCATAAATACACAAACGTTCTTCGGAACGCCGCACATCCCTTTCCATAATCCTTCTCTCCCGAAACCTAAGAAACACCTTCTCTCCACACAAAGACGTAGCCACTCTTTATATCGGTCATTTTTGCCGCATAGTCCTTGACATTGCTGGACCCATCGCATCCAGACTGCATTATCATTGTTTAGTGGAAAATTCCAGATCTGAAACTCTTCCATTATTCATACATTCAGACCGCAATATGCTATCCGATAATGCTGTCTGCCTTAGTCGCAAACCAATTTTTCCACGCGACAGTTTTACCTGCGCGGTTAGCCTCCTTCTGGGTCTTGACCTAGAAACTCATGCGCCTGGTCACTCCTTTGTTGTTAACCCTTCTCCTACCTGGTTAGTCGAGGTATACAGTCGTCCATCTGGGAATCGTTAACTCTTCAGTATTTCACTGACATAGGCCCCCTCTTAAGAGATTAGACCGCGTCGAATCTTTCTCACTGTAGGTTTGATTCCCATGATCCACAACCCTAGTCTTCTTCCTCCGGAGCTGAATGTCTGGATAAAAAATCTGCTCCTACATTCTCCTTTCCAAAGTATTCCACTGTGAAGTCCCGTTGCCGCAACAACTTCCATCACATCCACCGTGCGTTGAGCTTCTGCGAAGTGGCTATTAACATCACGTGTTGATGATATGATTGGATCCTCACATGGCTCATCTTCATTATCCAGTAGGCGCTCTAATTGACACCCTACTATACTACTAACGACTGAAACTAGTGTTGGCTCCTCGCTCCTGTACGTTCAGGTCGACCTACTTTCGACTTGCGTCAGCGACGGCTCACAATACAAACGGATTGTCCCATCCTGATTGTAACACTGCTTCCATGTCCTCTTGGTTTCCCCCGGTTTTTCCTCTGGGGATGTTCCGCCTCGTCCTCGTCGGACCGAGTCGTCTTTCCCAAACCTCCTGGGCTTTTGCTTCCAGGACCATCTTGGGCGATATTGTATCTGGTCAGCCAATCTTTGGTTGGAGTCCTGGGTAATTCTCGCTTTTCCCGACGTTACCCACCCCTTCTGAACTTGGTTACCTGTGAAACTTTCACTCTGGTCCTTTCCCTGACTTGTGATTTCCCTCCTCCTGTCGTTGGGTAAATCTGACCTATCACGTACTGTCCCATAGGCCCTCCTATGTTGTACTGGCGATCTCTGGTCTTCGTCTGGACTGGTAACCTTTGTCCTAATGGCTGCCATCACCATAAAGTGCGAAGCTTTGCTCCCGGATCTCTCCTCATATTTCCTAATGAGATGTCTAGGGAGATTTTTCTTCTCTTCCCCGATCCGTATTTTGTAGATGTTCTTGGACACCACCTTTTCCACAGGATAAGGTCCTTTCCATCCTACTTGGAGTATATTGGTCTCTGCTGGACTCCACACTTCCACTTTGTCTTCCACTTTAAGAGCTAGTTTCCTCTTAATTCGCTTGTTGGGTGGTGCTCTCTGGCACTCCGAACAAGACTTCACCCACCGGCGTACATCTCCGGTCATTCCTGGCCAGCAATAATGGCCGGATATTTGCTGCAAGGTCTCTCTGACACCCATATGTCGATTCTCGCCTATGATGTGTCCACTCTGAAGAATATGAGGACGGTGGGTCTCTGGAACCACCCACTGCTCATGCAGGTTATCTCCCCTCCCAGCTCTCCGATAGAGTAGTTGATTCTTCAGAAAGTACTGTCCCCGTTCTGGTGGCTCAGCACTTCTTTGCAGCTTCCTGTAGCAAGGATGCAACGTAGTATCCTTCCTCTGGGCAGTATGCAATTCTCCTATCTCCTGAGTTGTCGCATAGTGTCTCTGCCTCTTTTTCCTTCCCTTGAGATCCACTGACTACTGTTCCCTTGTGGGCTTGCTGTTTGGGCATCCCCAAAAAGACATATTTCGTGCCAATGATCATTGGAAATAAGGAGTCAGATAATACAGCAGCTGGGATAATGCCCGTGACGTACCTGGATTTAATCTCCACCTTGGCGATTGGCAGCGTCATGGTAACAGCACTCCTCATTGCCGGCTGTATCTCTATGGTCTCCCCTGTAAATTGGTCTGGGCTTACCAAGCTGGCGTCCACCACCGCTTCCCCATCCAAACCGGTATCGTAGAGACAAACAACCTGCTGGCCATTGACTTCAATAAGTTCAACCACAGGTGGTCTCTCTTGGTCCTGAGTGTCTTTCATCTCCTTGACCGTTTCCTTGCCTTCCTCTTTTGATTCCTCGAGGTTGGTTATGCAATTGGCGTGTTTTGCCTTGCATCTGCAGTCCACAGTATTATGTGTTGTCGACTGGCAGTGAGTGCACTCTGTTCCCTTCCTAGGTTTCCCGTGTGTCCTTTTTGTTCCTTTCTCCTTCGCCGACCTCAGCCTTGTCTGTGATCACCGATGTAGGAATCACTTTGCATGCTGCGAAGTAAGAACTTTTAGGTTTCGATCTGCAGTCTTTTGTGTTGTGGGAGGCCGCCTTGCAAAATGAACACCACTTTTCAGACCACTGTCGTTTCGCTTGAGAATTCGAGGTGCTCTGGTTTCCTACCTTCACCTTCTCTGAACTCTCCTCTGTGTGCTTTATATAAGGTTCCCCTTTTTCTCCTTCCCAGTTTTTAGGTTTCTTTTTCTCTGGTTTCTCCTGACCTTTGGTTTGTGTACTTAGTTCCTCAGTTTCACCATGTACTTCCACGAATCGTTCCGCCAGCTTATTCACCACATCAATCCGTTCCGCCCCTTGTTCTCCCAAGAAGGTTCTGAGAGGTTTCGACATTTGCTTTCGCATTTGGTCTACCACCATCATCTCTTCGAGACTCTCATAATCCCTCGTGAATTCTGCCAAGTCCATCCATTTCTGGAGATAGGATTTCAGCCTCAGACTGTAGGCGGCGAATAGTTCTCCCGGCTCTCGTCTAGACGATCTAAACTTCTTCCTATACGTTTGTGCGGTTATGTCAAAATGTTTCATCAAAGCTGCTTTTAATTCCTCGTAATTATTTTCCTGTCCTGGTGGTAAGCGTGTGTACACTTCAAATCCCGAACCGATTAAACCCTGGGATAGTTTAAGAGCCCATCTGCTCCGATCCAGCCCCATAGCGACTGACATTGCTTCGAAACGAGATGCGTACTGGTCAAAGCGTTCCTTAGACTGATCGTAGACAGCTAAGGGAAACTTCATGGCATGGTAACCATGTCCACTCATATGGGTTGCACCAGGTGAAGAAGAATTTCCTTCCACTCCATCTATTTCTCCCTTAGTTTGTGTCTTGAGTTCTAGCTCTTTCATGCGGTATTCATGTTCTCTGATCTTTGTGGCTTCTTCTGCATCCAACCTCTTTTTGGTCTGTTCCGCTTCAGCATCTAACCGCTTGTTGATTTGTTCCATTTCCATGCGTTTCAATTCCAACTCAGTCTTCCGATCTTCTCTTTCCGCTTGACGAATTTCTCTCTCTCGTTCTTGTATGTAATCAGTTAGCTCGGAACCAGCTAAACCAATTGCCTCCCCGTTGGCCCTCAGTTCGGCTGTAGTTACTTTAGGAGTTGCCATAGTTACAGCAGATAAGTCAGCACGTTGAGTAAAGACACCTCAAGGCAGTAAAGAATACTCACTATAAACCGATAATCTACCTAGAACCTATATCATTTATCTATATCTATTACTTATTATAAATCTCCAATACCACACAGTACATCACAACCACTCTCTCATCCACAAGAGGAGATATAGGATAAAGACTTATGTAGACGTGTGACCGTGTGACTTAGGTATGTAATGTGTCTTACCACCTATCCACATTCACTCTGTCTGGAACTTTCTCACTGCAAAGTCACCAGCATTAATGAAATGTTTCTACCATAAATGTAATGGCACCATATATCCAATGGACGTCCTTCCATTAAAAGTCATCAATGTATACTTCTATTTATTCCAATCAGTATGTCCCAACATGTAGGTACTCCGCTATGCCTGTGCCAATATGCAAGTACCCCTTTATGCATATGCCATGTTATGCATTCCGGTCATATGGGTATTATGTATGTACGTATCCCGCTCGCTCCACCAATTATGTCCTAGTTAAAATTCCCGAGAGAAGACTGGACTCAACAAGCACATCTTTAAACTTATTATCTGTTGGGATTATTGACTGACTTTGGTCTACACTCCTCTCTTATGTCTTTCCTTCCATATATCTATTTCTTTCACTCTCTCTATTATTCCCTCAACACATACTCCGACAACAGTTCCTTTCAACGATAAGATAAAAGATTTATTAATAAAAAAAACTATGTCTGGTGTAGGTATGGATATTGTCTATGTAGTTGGTATGTTCTTCTAGTGTGGCTTGCCAGATAAGATGTTGATAGATAGTCTCCGTGGTTTCTCTCGTCTCTTCTCTCAGCTAGAGTACAGGACATGACATAGATACAGAACGGTCTCACCCTGACAGCTCCGTCTGCTTGAGTCGGTAGATATATCCGTTTTTTGTAATGAAAAAATGTTCACCACTGTATGAATGTATTTAACCCGATCACCATATGCTGTCAGCGTAAACTGCATGGTTTGTATTATCTTATAGCGTTCTTAATTCCATCCTGGAAAACACATCTAGTTTCTATTGTTCTCTATTTTTGTCCTGTAAAAGTTCTAACTGGATAGTTCTTAATTGATATAGGCACTTTGTATGCACCTTGCAACTCTTTGATACTGAGTAATTTGAGTCTTTTTTCTTTAGTTTGTATGATCTCTATTTTCCATTCTCTGTCCTCCTGACTTATTAAGATGCCACTTCTTTTCCTTCCTTTCTTATGCACAAGTGTCGTGCTTTATTACTTTAAAGTGCTTTCTTGTGGGTTATCAACACTGGGTGATCTTGACCACAGCCATCTGTGTCATCTCCTAGTTGATAAGTCCCGCACTGGTATGGAAACCTGTGTGATATACATTTAATAATGAGATCTGTGTCTGCTTCCTCTTCTCTCCTATGTGAGTGTCTTTTCCTCCAGCCGAAATGAAAAGGCTTCCGAAAAAACCCACTCTGACATAGGATAGAAGATTCACCTAATCGTCTATACTATTCCTACTAATAGAAAGTAATGTTAAATGCTACTTCACGCACATCTATATTCCTATGCTACAACTATACTATACTAATTAATACCTTATAAACATCCTTTACTGAATTGGGAGTACTAATGCACCATAAATACACAAACGTTCTTCGGAACGCCGCACATCCCTTTCCATAATCCTTCTCTCCCGAAACCTAAGAAACACCTTCTCTCGACACAAAGACGTAGCCACTCTTTATATCGGTCATTTTTGCCGCATAGTCCTTGACATTGCTGGACCCATCGCATCCAGACTGCATTATCATTGTTTAGTGGAAAATTCCAGATCTGAAACTCTTCCATTATTCATACATTCAGACCGCAATATGCTATCCGATAATGCTGTCTGCCTTAGTCGCAAACCAATTTTTCCACGCGACAGTTTTACCTGCGCGGTTAGCCTCCTTCTGGGTCTTGACCTAGAAACTCATGCGCCTGGTCACTCCTTTGTTAACCCTTCTCCTACCTGGGTAGTCGAGGTATGCAGTCGTCCATCTGGGAATCGTTAACTCTTCAGTATTTCACTACAACCACGTGGAGGTGGGGGTTGACTTGTGTAGTCTGCGGGTCATCGGCAGGCTACTAATTTTCGCTCTTCACCCCTCCTGGGAGAGGCTAGCCGATCCTAACCCTGCTGGCTGCAGGGCCAGGCGCATTCCACATGTAGTCCAACATTTGCATCCATATAAAGATAAGACGACACAAGTTTTCATTACAGTGCCCAACATTCACATCTATACAGAACACGCCACACACAAGTTTTCATCACTCACTGTCTACCATTGTCTCATAACTTAACTTGAAACGATCTGTGAAATCTGACAGGTCAAAGGCCATCCAATGAAAAGAGACAAAATCCTCCAGTTCAACATACTGACACAGGACAAGTAACATATTTACATTTATTTTTCTGTTTTGTTTTTAGCAAAGTCCACAAGTCCACAACATTCCTTGATCAGCCAAGATAAAAAGGATACACACAAGAAGCAAATTGACAGCAGTTCTGATCTCTATGATGCAAACACAGATGTTGATGAAAAGAGTGACGCGGATAAAAAAGTCAAAAACAAGCTTGTCTGCAAATATGGAGACAGCTGTTTCAGTGTCTATCCATCTCACTTAAAGAAATTTAGTCACCCTCGTAAGTTCTTAACTAGAGATTTTACAATCTTATTTACTTTTGTCTGACAAACATGTTATTGCTATACATAGTCTTGAGTTTTGACATATTAACAGCTGGTATGGTAGTACAGTGGCTAGGGGGATCATGGTGATCATGAGTTCTTCTTCTTTTGCGTTTATCCGGAGTTTTTTCCCCAGACGTAATTGCGGTGTGTCCGGTTATGCACCCTTAGGCCAACACATCAGACTTTGGCACGCGTTTGTTGACCGGGTTAGCCATTCCGGGTGTTTCTCACTGTTGTGGTGCTGTCCACATCTCAGCTGGTCAAGTTAGAATGGTCGTAGACTTCACGGTCAGCCCTCCTAATTTAATTCCTCACTTCTATGTATTGGGCATTTTGTTCGCCACAGGCCGCACCCGGTGCAAACCAGGAGAGGTCAGTCTGCAGACGACGTCTACTAAGCGAGCTTTCGATTAGGACTTTAGACAAGCATATGACTACTGGCAGGATCAACCAGATATTTGTCTTACAGATGAACTATTCACTCACACAGGCCAAAAGTAGCAGTTGCTCAGCGCACTCCCTCAGTATCCGGTGATGCATGCAAAACCACTGGACACCTACCAACGAGCTTCCAAACTATGTCAGGCAGGACTGACCGAAAAGCTATGCCATCTTACTTACTGCAGGTCCACTACTCATCGAGAGAGAGTGGGCGCTTATCAAGTCTTTATCGAACAGTTGTAAAAATTTGCTCTTTTGGCCCGCTCAAACTACGACTCACGCTGTGGTCACATCCTTGAAACGCCTGCCTCGCTAACTTGCGTTGGCTGGGAAGATCCCGATTGGGTGCACCTCACACAGCCATCCAAGATAACGAACGCCAGACGCGGGACTGATCCTGCGAACCAGACCAGCCCTCACGATCATGGGTTCAAGTCTGCATCAAGGCAGATTAATTAAAATTGATCTGGGCTCCCACGCCAACCTAGCCTGAAATGTGTGCCAGGAAAAATCTGGGGAAGTAAAGATACCTGGAGAGATACTGTCCTCATCACCCACAGAGTGCTGAATAGTCTATACAAATTAAGGTTAGTAGACAGTCAGTCAGTCAGCCAGCCAGCCAGCCAGCCAGCCAGCCAGCCAGTCATTCGCGGTTCCAACTTCACAGCAACGGGTCGTCCCCATTATTCTCCATTTCTGTGCCAGTGAATATCACACAAAATGCTCCGTACTGCCCCATGTGAAAAGTGGAAGACACAGGAGTGTCGGCAAGCCAACAGCCAGCACAGGTACACTGTGCATAATGCCGCCGTCAGAGTGCCAACACAAATATCCTCCACGAAAAATACAGTTCGTTCGACAGTCACCAGAAAGACTTCATTGACCCGGGTTTTATCCCATATGGCTCGGTCTCTTTCTGCAGGGCAATCAGCCGAAAGCGCTGCACAGAGCACGAACTCCGTAGCTCCAGTGATAACTGCCTGGAGTCTCCTGAAAAAAATTTCTGAAAAATTAGGGTTTAGCTCCATGTGCTCAATGTGCCTTAGGTGTATAAATGGGTTCTTTACTTTGCTTACTTATTAAATAGCCAGCAGTGTGGTGAAGCATACCGTGTTGGAAACATGGCTGCATGCAATTTGGAAGCATACCGCTTTCGTTGGTTTTCATACAATGGTATGAGTGTCGGTTGTTCAGAAAGTTCAAACCACTGAACATAAATTTGCCAAGAAATCTCAAACAGCTATAAAATGCTGGAGTTGACTGCAACATCCTGTAAAGGATATACAACTAATTAACTTATTACATCTTTTACTATGCCACCATCACTGTGTTGTGTAGAGTTGAGAAGACAAAAGTATTACCTCGTGAATGTTCTGTCTGAATGTAATGTTATATCATGGGCAGAGTTATCACAAAAGACATACAGACTTATTCCTATGTAAAGTTAATGTTGTTCTTCGACTTACTTATTTCTTTTAGAAGTTGTATGATTTTCTTGGGCTTATTTCTGTTTCAAACTTCATTTTTATTAGGTAAAAGGAAAAGGGATGGAGAAGCTATCAGAGGCGGCACAGATGTTGGAAAAACACCTTTGGATGTTTTCAACGAGTTCCAGCCTGTCAGTTTTTTCCTAACCAAAGTCCGTGACATCCCCAGCGGATTCAACACGACGGGTGCCATGAGTTTAGAGGGTGAGATCTGTGTTTCTTTACATAAGAAAGTAAAACTGTAGTTTGTATAACTGTTGCAGAGATTTATGGTGGACACATATGTCAAGTGCATCTGTTAGTTTTCCTTCATGAAGAACTCTGCATTTCATGTCTTTATATGTTGCCTTTATTAAGCTAGCGGTCAGGTTAGTGTAATTGCAAGGAGGTTGCTGATAATGTCTAGAGCAGTGGTTCTCAACCTTTTTTGGCCCATGCACCCTGTCACCATATGTCAGAATGTCATTCCCTCATTTCCAGTGAATGAAGGAAGAATTTCCCTCTTTCCAAAATTGTCAGCCTCAAAAGGTGCATTTGTTAATATTCACAATATTTTATTAACACACCAAATGAATCATATTACAATAAACAAACAGTTAAAACATCAAAGAAGTGTCACTTAATACACAGCACCAGAAAATTGTGCTTCATCAAATAAATCGCTCAATAGAAAACACGGATATTATGCCTGAAGCCATTTGGAATCTGCCAATCTGTGGTCTTAATTCCCCCTTGGAAACCCTAAAATTCCCCCCAGGGGAAATTCCCCACCGGTTGAGAACCACTGGTCTAGAGCATGGTTAGACGAGGACTTGACGCCTGCATTCATCGTCTTGCTAAAAGAGAAAAAGTCTGGCCACCTATTCCTCCATGCAATCAGACCTATAATATGTGAGGGTCCTAGCACTTCATCTACCCATGGCCGGTCCTTGCTACGTGACTGAAGTAAGTTTTAAGACTTTTAGTAAGTTGATGATTTTCTGGGATCCCATAGTGTCTCATTAATGTCCAAAGGGATTACATTAGTTCTGTCAAAGGCCTTTTCATAGTTAAAAATCCAATATAAAATGGCGAGTTCATTTCAATGCTCTGTTCTGCTATTATGTGCAATGTTGCTGTCTAGATAATTGAAGATTTATTTTGGTTAGAAACCTCTCTGTTCATCCGTTAGTTGTTTGTCAGTAATATCTCTTAATCTCTCCAGAGTAATTCAAATTTTGCTCATCAGATATCCTTCTTTCTAGTCTGCTGGTATTTCTTTGCTCTTCCAGACTGTTAAATAATTTGGCAATAATTCATTTGAGGTGTTCTCATTGGCTTTAACATCTTTTCTGGGATACCATCTGGACCAGCAGTTTTCCCATCCTTCCTAAGTTTGAAAGCTTTTTAAATGTCTTCTGTAGACAGTTTCTCACAATTGATATCCAGCTCCACCCAGGTCAGTTGACAAGGCATTTAAAGATGATGAAACCAGGTAGCTTTTTTGTTACTCTTTTATGCCTTGTTGTTGACTGTTGATGTGAAGATGAATTGTTGTTTTCAGATATTTTGTCCAAATCCATGGGAGAACTGAAAGAATCTTGTCACTTTAACTTCATGTTTTACATTCCATGGCTGGTGAAGCAGTATCCTGAGGAATACAGGTATGGCGGTTGTTGTTTTCTGACAAGCTAACACTGGCCAGATACAGTGACATGCTCATTATTTGAAAAGTAACCCAGATTTGATGATATTAACTATTAAAGTCCGGGCAGCCAGTGTGATACTGACCACATCACTGACTGGGTGCTGATTGGTCTATAAAAATATCGATCTAGCACCATATATCCAATGTGCCTTTGGTGCAAATGGAACCTTTCCATTACTAACCCTGAAAGGTCATGAGATCTTGCCTTGTTTAGTGCTAGATATTTCTGTCTCATTGAGTTTTCATAGATAGTTTGGAAGTCCGCATGGCTGAATGGATAAGAACGCTCGTTCTTAAAAATCTGGGGTACTGAAGCCGAGGTAGCGTGTTCAGCCCCTACATCGGAGAGTTGGACTAAAATGCGGACTTCTTGTCCTTGACTTGGGGATGTAAATTACAAGGACCCTTGAAGTTTGAGTGGGTTAGCTTGATAGGGAGGGACACTGGTAATAGGGAAAGCCAATCCACACGCAAAATTTAGTCCATTGCTACTAGAAGTAGTGTGTGCGGATCTAAGCTTAAGTTCAAAGTGAGCAAGCGCCAAATATATATATTTATGTATATATGTATATACATAACAAAACAACTGACATATATTATATATATATATATATATATATATATATATATATATATATATATATATATATATATAGGTAAGTTGTTTCCATGATTTGTTTGTCAGTACGATACTGTAATGGCTGTATCGGTTAATGTCATTGTGTATGTGTCTCTTGCTTGCTCTCTCACACACCCATCCACGCACACACACACACAGAGTCCCACTCACCCACACACACACACACAATCTGGAAATTGTAAGTCTGATAATTGTTTGCCCTGTATTAAGATAATTAGCAGTGTGACTATTTACACAAACAGGAAACTGCCGCTGCTATTGGTCCATGGAGAAAAAGGCAGGGAGGAGTTAAGCATGAAAGTTGAGGCCAAACACTACTCCAATATCACATTTTGTCAAGTAAGTAACTTTATGGATGTTTATTTTTGGTTTTATTCTCTCGCTTTGAAATCAAGCATAGTCCATACACATGATACTACTTGTGCATTGAACTGATCTTTGCGTGTGGATTAGTTGGACTAAAATGTTGACTTCTCGTCCTTGACTTGGGGACGTAAATTACAAGTACCTCAGAAGTTGGAGTGGATTCACCTGATGGCAAGGGTAATAGGGAAAGCTAATCCACATGCAAGCACCAGTCCAGTGCACCTCCCCAGTTGTGGTCACGACTAGAGGCAGTAGCACTTATATGGACTACACTTGAGTTTAAAGCGAGCGAACGCCCAAAAAAAATTACCATCATTTGTCTTGCCACCTGGCGTAGGGATTCATGCATCACCACAGGTCTATGTCTTTAGTGTTCTGTATCATTCTGTTGATGACGTTCCTCCATGCCACCTTCCCAGTCCTTACTAGTTTAGTTTAGTTTAGTCGATGGATCAACATCACGGCACACGGTTGCAACCCATAAGTGCTCCGTTTTCCTCCTAACTCAAATTTTAGTCTGGAGAAACTCAGCTCAGTGCATGAACTCCGTAGCACCGGTGAGGATCCTGAAAATACTTTGGGTAGATTTTTAACTCGAAATTTTGCCCGGGCAGTGCTGTTAGGCTACTCTTTTTCGATTTCCAACTGCCAAGGGATTGTTTGCATGCGCAACAATACACACGGGCGTCCGATCTCACTACCCAGAGATCAGGAGAAATTTGTTACTAGAAGTCCACGGGAAAAAATCCCGGCATCACCAGGGCTTGAACCCGGGACCTCCAGCACTCGAGGCGGACACCAACACCTTGAGACCACGCAGCTCCCCCAACAGTCCTTACTGTTCTGGATCATTCTGTCGATGATGTTCCTCCATACCACCTTCCCAGTCCATCTAGCATGATTTCTCGGTCTCAGCGTCATCTACCGCTTATCTTTCCAGTTATCGTGATGTTTTCATTGCCTCTCTTCTTATTACATGGTACCAGTCATCTAGCATGATTTCTCAAGTACACAGAGTTATCCATGACTTTTTTGATCGTGTGAGTTCGCAAAACATGACCGCCATTGCTTATCACTTTGGCACATGATGATGATGACACAAAGTTCTGCTTTTATTATTAGCCTTTTTTTTTCAGGTAAAGTAAACAACTCTTTTACACACCTCAAATTAAGGTGCCTTAGGTTAGACTCATTTTTTGTATAGACCAATCGGCACTCTGTGGGTGATGGGGTTATTAGTATCATTCTGGCCGCCTTTGCTTCCCAAGACATGCTTGGTACTCATTTTAAGCTGGTTCGACCTGCGAGCGAAGGCCAATTTTTAAATATCGTAATTAATCCAGCTGCAAACTGAACTCATGACCACCGGGTCGCAAGCCAAACTTCAAACCACTACCGAGGCTTCCCTTCCCAGGTGATCACTATTATGTATTCTGGCAGTCTAAAGTAATCGCAAAGAAGCCACATTTCTGTTGTCTCCAGGCTTTTCTTAATTTATTCAATTTTTTCGTTCACATTCCATGATTCACTGCCACACAGCAGAACAGGTTCTGTGTAACATTTCCGTACTCTCTTTCTAACTGGGAAAGTGGCATTTCAAGATCAACTCAAAATGGGTTCACATTATAATCATATGAGACTCAATAAATGCACAAAGATGAAAAATGGAGTCTTCGTGGCGAAGTGGTCAAGCCGTTTGACTCGGGCTTCGAAGGTTCTGGGTTCTATTCCGCACCTCGTCCTGTTCACGAGTGAAATTTTTTGAAGACTCTTGTGGGTCGTCTCTAAAGCTACGGAGTTCGTGCGTTGTGCGACGCTTTCCACGCTGCGGAAAGAGACTGAGCCATATGGGATAAAATCCTGGTGCAACAAAGTCGACCCTGTCAACTTTAAGCGACTTTAAGCGACAAAGATGAAAATGTTTGTTTTGTTATAGACACCATTGCTGATCAATTTGTTTGATGTATTGTTTGGTTAAAATTAATTAATTAATAACATAAATAATGTAATTTTGACTTGGAATTGGCATGTCAATAATTATATCTGTATTGTTTGTTATTTTTATCCATTATATACAGGCACCTTTAGAAATACCATATGGCACACATCATACGTAAGTCATGTTAATTTTTGTGTATATTTGTGTATTTTTATAAATTCTTTTGTCAGCATCTTTTCAGCTTCTTTGTCAAATATTTCATCATACATTGAACAGTGACAATAAGAAAATGTTTTTGTTTTGTTAAAAATGTTCTTATACTACCCATACTACTGTATGTGTGCGTATCGTGGACATTGAATAAAGAAAATACGAGGAGGCTTCAAATGAAACCCTTTTTTATGTATGTGAATATATTCTGAAAAAGTTAAGAAGAAATGTATCATTTTTCGATGTAGTCACCACTTCGTTCAGTGCAAGTCCTCCAGCGCCGATAATGTGCTTGGATTCCTGTAGAAACAAATTATCTCAGGTCACTTCTCGATGTGCCTGACCCGGTACGTGAACAGTCTGTCACAGAAGTCGCGCCGTTTTGAAACTTCTTACTCCACTCATACACTTGCTGGACTGACAGGCATGCATCACCATACTGGATCTTCATTCATACACTTGCTGGACAGACAGGCATGCATCACCATACTGGACCTTCATTCATACACTTGCTGGACTGACAGGCACCCATCACCATACTGGACCTTCATTTAAACACTTGCTGGACTGACAGGCATGCATCACCATACTGGACCTTCATTCATACACTTGCTGGACTGACAGGCACCCATCACCATACTGGACCTTCATTTAAACACTTGCTGGACTGACAGGCATGCATCACCATACTGGACCTTCATTCATACACTTGCTGGACTGACAGGCACCCATCACCATACTGGACCTTCATTTAAACACTTGCTGGACTGACAGGCATGCATCACCATACTGGACCTTCATTCATACACTTGCTGGACTGACAGGCATGCATCACCATACTGGACCTTCATTCATACACTTGCTGGACTGACAGGCATGCATCACCATACTGGACCTTCATTCATACACTTGCTGGACTGACAGGCATGCATCACCATACTGGACCTTCATTCATACACTTGCTGGACTGACAGGCATGCATCACCATACTGGACCTTCATTCATACACTTGCTGGACTGACAGGCATGCATCACCATACTGGACCTTCATTCATACACTTGCTGGACTGACAGGCACGCATCACCATACTGGACCTTCATTCATACACTTGCTGGACTGACAGGCACCCATCACCATACTGGACCTTCATTCATACACTTGCTGGACTGACAGGCATGCATCACCATACTGGACCTTCATTTAAACACTTGCTGGACTGACAGGCACGCATCACCATACTGGACCTTCATTCATACACTTGCTGGACTGACAGGCACCCATCACCATACTGGACCTTCATTCATACACTTGCTGGACTGACAGGCACCCATCACCATACTGGACCTTCATTTAAACACTTGCTGGACTGACAGGCATGCATCACCATACTGGACCTTCATTCATACACTTGCTGGACTGACAGGCACCCATCACCATACTGGACCTTCATTTAAACACTTGCTGGACTGACAGGCATGCATCACCATACTGGACCTTCATTCATACACTTGCTGGACTGACAGGCATGCATCACCATACTGGACCTTCATTCATACACTTGCTGGACTGACAGGCATGCATCACCATACTGGACCTTCATTCATACACTTGCTGGACTGACAGGCATGCATCACCATACTGGACCTTCATTCATACACTTGCTGGACTGACAGGCATGCATCACCATACTGGACCTTCATTCATACACTTGCTGGACTGACAGGCATGCATCACCATACTGGACCTTCATTCATACACTTGCTGGACTGACAGGCACGCATCACCATACTGGACCTTCATTCATACACTTGCTGGACTGACAGGCACCCATCACCATACTGGACCTTCATTCATACACTTGCTGGACTGACAGGCATGCATCACCATACTGGACCTTCATTTAAACACTTGCTGGACTGACAGGCACGCATCACCATACTGGACCTTCATTCATACACTTGCTGGACTGACAGGCACCCATCACCATACTGGACCTTCATTTAAACACTTGCTGGACTGACAGGCATGCATCTCCATACTGGACCTTCATTCATACACTTGCTGGACTGACAGGCACCCATCACCATACTGGACCTTCATTTAAACACTTGCTGGACTGACAGGCATGCATCACCATACTGGACCTTCATTCATACACTTGCTGGACTGACAGGCATGCATCACCATACTGGACCTTCATTCATACACTTGCTGGACTGACAGGCATGCATCACCATACTGGACCTTCATTCATACACTTGCTGGACTGACAGGCATGCATCACCATACTGGACCTTCATTCATACACTTGCTGGACTGACAGGCATGCATCACCATACTGGACCTTCATTCATACACTTGCTGGACTGACAGGCATGCATCACCATACTGGACCTTCATTCATACACTTGCTGGACTGACAGGCGTGCATCACCATACTGGACCTTCATTTAAACACTTGCTGGACTGACAGGCATGCATCACCATACTGGACCTTCATTCATACACTTGCTGGACTGACAGGCATGCATCACCATACTGGACCTTCATTTATACACTTGCTGGACTAACAGGCATGCATCACCATACTGGACCTTCATTCATACACTTGCTGGACTGACAGGCATGCATCATCATACTGGACCTTCATTCATACACTTGCTGGACTGACAGGCATGCATCATCATACTGGACCTTCATTCATACACTTGCTGGACTGACAGGCATGCATCACCATACTGGACCTTCATTTATACACTTGCTGGACTAACAGGCATGCATCACCATACTGGAGATACAGCATCAACATTAGTAGTACATCAGTTCTCCTAGAGATACAGCATCAACATTAGTAGTACATCAGTTCTCCTAGAGATACAGCATCAACATTAGTAGTACATCAGTTCTCCTAGCAATACAGCATCAACATTAGTAGTACATCAGTTCTAGAGATACAGCATCAACATTAGTAGTACATCAGTTCTCCTAGCAATACAGTATCAACACTGTTAGTACATTAGTTCTCCTAGAGCAGTGGTTCTCAACCGGCGGGGATTTCCCCCCTCTGGGGGGGATTTTTGGGTTTCCGGGGGGGGGGGGGGGGGGGGGGGGGGGGGGGGGGAATGAAGATTGTTTCAAGATCCTGTTAATACAAGAACCGATTACTTGATCTTGTTTTTCCCTTCATACTTTACGGTTCTGTACGTCTCACCCTTCTAAATTTCGTTTTATAAAGTAAGTAGACCCACAAATCACGTTTTATGTGGATGTCTAGACTTGTTTTAGTATGTGCCTCCATTATTACGTATACTGTATAGGGGTGGGGGAATTGTTAGGTAGGAAATACGTTCTGAAAATATGGTGAAGACGGGCACGGGCGAAATTTTTAGGTAGGAAATACGATAGGGGGGGGGAATGACGTTCTGAAAATATGGTGAAGGGGGGCATGGGCCAAAAAAGGTTGAGAACCACTGTCCTAGAGATACAGCATTAACATTAGTACATTAGTTCTCCTAGAGATAAGCAATCAACACAGTTAATACATTAGTTCTCCTAGCAATACAGCATTAACACTAGTAGTACATTAGTTCTCCTAGCAATACAGCATCAACACGGTTACTACATTAGTTCTCCTAGAGATACAGCATCAACACGTTTAGTACATTAGTTCTCCTAGAGATACAGCATCAAAATGGTTAGTACATCAGTTCTCCTAGCAATACAGCATTAACATAGTAGTACATTAGTTCTCCTAGCAATTCAGTTCTCCTAGCAATACAGCATTAACACTGTTAGTGCATTAGTTCTCCTAAAGATACAGCATTAACACTAGTAGTACATTAGGAGAACTAATATATTAACAATGTTGATGCTGTATTGCTTGGAGAGCTGATGTACTACAAATGTCGATACTGTATTGTTAGAACTATTGAACTATTAGTGTTGGTGCTATATTCAGAAGAAAACTATCAGACTATTAGCCATGACAAAGATCACTGGTTCAAAAGGTACAAAGCTCGTTCCCAGAACAGGATTACAAGTTATTTCCAAGAATCAAATGCATATAATGATACTACATACTCTCCTGATCTCTTGGGTAGTGAGATCAGATGTTTAGTTCTCTCAGATAAGGGCCAAAAACAGAAGGCTCTGTTTGCAAGGTGCACACATTAAATATCCAAAGACAGTTGGAAATGGCAAAGAGCAGGCCTTCAGGCTACTGCCCTGGCAGAATTGTTAGGAGGAATTGAGTTGAGCTAAGAACCGACATCACTGCACTCAGGACATTCCCATAGGTGCTCCGTTCCCTCGTTCAACATCCAACGAAGAGTCACACTACTAATCGTTCCCACCGCTATCTGATTGAAAGTTCTCCTGGTCTTCCCTCTCTTTTGAGAATCTGCCTGAACTCCTGCCGATCCTCCAAAATACTCTTTCCACATATGGGTTCTCAATCTGTTCCCCCGCCTTCTCCACATGTGCACAACCACCTCTCCCCTGTCCATAGGTAATCTACCACCAAAAAGTGCATTCCCTGCCAGCCTTTCAGATTCCCCCACACTCCCGCATGCCAGGGCAAAATATCCATACAATTCTCACAATCTATGACCTCTAAAGTGAGGATAGCCATTCCAAACGAAACATTCCTTTCTCCATTTTACTGAGCATATTCCTTGAGTTTGTAACGAATGCCATATGTGTTGCAGTGGTCTCCTCTAACCACCAGAATATGTGTTGCAGTGGTCTCCTCTAACCACCAGAATACCGCTGTTAATTGTTAAGAAAAAAAACCTACCTACGGGTAGATAGAGCCCGTTACTTTCGATGGAACCTGTCTGGGAGAGAAATCTCAGACAGACAGCTGTAGGGAAGGACGCTATCCACTTTACCATAGATCTGTCAAATACAAAATTATAATTGCAGTTTGTGTGGTATTGTCTGCAGCAAGATGATGTTCCTCCTGTACAGCAATGGTCTGAGGGTTGTTATACACACGGCGAATCTCATACAAAATGACTGGGACCAGAAAACACAAGGGTAAGTATTCTGGATTCTTTGTCAGTGTTGGCATTATATTAAAACACATTTTGTGATTGAAATTAAGAACAGCTAAGATGAATGCTGCCAAAATCTTGGATTGCCAGAGTAACTAACAACAATTGCTTGGAAAAGGTTAATGAAAGTAGAGTGTTATTTACAAATATAAGATGGCGACCAACAGCGTTCTTTGGTTATGTAATGAGAAGAGAGGCTTTAGAACAAAAATCATGATCACAGGTAAGATAGTGGTAGAAGAATGAACAAATGAGCAAATGAACGAATGAATGAACAAACTTTATTTTGAAAGGGTTAAGAATTGGGAGCCGGTCTCCCTGGCCTAGGAGTTAAACGACTTTCTCCGTAATCCTGTTTATCCATGTGGGGTAACGCAGCACGTGAGAATTGGAAGCGGTTCTCGCCGCGTTGGTGACTTACGGGATAAGTGAGCCGGCTGTTCAGAAAGCAATGGCAAACTACTGAGCATAATCTTGCCAAGAAATCAACGACAGCTGTAAAATGCTTGTGTTGACAGCGTTGTCCTGTAAAGGATATGCAAAAAAAAAAGAATTGGGAACGCAGGCCCGTCTGAAATGTTGCCCTTCTTAGAGGCAGGGGCAGACCGTGCGAAACTATGTTGTATCGACTTGGACGGTGGCATGGATGGCTACCACCAGTGTTGTTTTTTTCCGGAGGTCTTTGTAATTTACTTCCCCAAGTGAAGGATGAGAAGTCCACAGTTTAGTCTAGCTGACCCCGGTGTAAGGATTGAATCCACTCCAGTTTCAGAGGTTCTTGTGATTTACGTCCCCAAGTCAAGGATGAGAAGTTCATAGTTTAGTGCAACTGACCTGTGCAGGTGTGATGTAATGCAAACACAGTTCACTCAGCGAGACCAGAACAGAATAGGAATGCTAAATATGGAGGAATGATATCAAGAACAGCCTTAAAGAAATGAATACCTACAAAGGGCAGTGAATGGAGCACACAAAAGATGCTTACATCTCTTCCCCAACACTTCACTGAGGTAAATAAATGAAGAGAAGAGGAAGAAGAAGTTTCACAGAATTGGGAGAAGTCCTGATTGGCTGGTTTCATCTTGGTCTGTCTGTTTCACATAATCTGGATAAGTCATGATTGGTCTTATATTGGTCTGTCTGTTTCACAGAATCTGGATAAGTCATGATTGGTTTCAGCTGGTATGTCTGATTAACAGAATCTGGATAAGTCATGACTGGTTTCATCTTAGTCTATCTGTTTCACAGAATCTGGATAAGTCATTGGTTTCAGCTTGGTATGTCTGATTCACAGAATCTGGATAAGTCATGATTGGTTTCATCTTGGTCTGTCTGTTTGACAGAATCTGGATAAGGCAGCATTGGTTTCATCTTTGTCTGTTTGTTTCACAGACTCTGGATAAGTCATGATTGGTTTAATCTTAGCCTGTCTGTTTCACAGAATCTGGATATAAGTCATGATTGGTTTTATCTTATCTGTCTGTTTCACAGAATCTGGATAAGTCATGATTGGTCTTATAATGGTCTGTTTGTTTCACAGAATCTGGATAAGTCCTGTATTCCCTCCGCTGGCTAATCCTAACATGAAAGGAGATTCTTTAACCGGATTCAAGAATGATCTTCTGCAGTATCTGGCAGCATACAGGTCTGCCAAACTGGCCCCATGGGAGAAGCATATACAGGCTCATGACATGGCATCGGCAAAGTAAGTTTTGTTGTTGTCAGCATTTTGTCTGAATGTTTCATCACCTTCTTCTTCATGTGCCTTTTTTTGAGCACACATTGAAGATCAATTTTTTTCCATTTGCTCTTTTTGAATTTGAGTGAAGCCCACACTGGATTGATTTCCATCAGGTGAACTCACTCTGACTTCTGAGGCACTTGTAATTTATGTCCCCAAGTTAATGGGACATTTTAGCCCAACTGATCAGCAGTGTAGGGGTTAAACCGCTATGTCACCATCAGCACACCAGAAGTTTAAGAGCAAACACTTTTATCCATTTGACCATGCTGGATTATTGAAGATGATGACTCTTTTTCTTTCTGTCATCTGATATTTTTATGACAATTTTCTCTATTACTCACAGCTTCTGTTATTTTGGCCTATTTCATTTACATAATATTTTTGAATTCATGACTAATTTTTCACAGCTTTTCTAAAACTAATTAATTAAAAACTAATTTTTCACATTAGGCGAGGAGAGGAGTGGGTCAGAGTGCCAGCGAAGCAGTTAGACTTGTGCAGAGTTATAATCACATTGAGCCGGGAGTGCAGGGAGTGGCCAGCAGGGGCCACGGAAGTGGAAATCCAGCAACTAATTCAGGATAATGCTTGCTTGGGTGATGTGAAAGCATTCTGAGTATGGTGAGGACAGGCAAGCTTAGTGCAGAGTGGCTTGCTTCACTTCGGAAGTCACGGGTGGCAAGCATCGTCTGGATCTTTTCTCCAGGGCATGCTGGTGTGCTGGGGAATGAACAGGCAGACAGATTGGCTGGCTCTGCAAAACTAGGTGGAGTATTGATGCATGATAAGGCAGACGTGGTTGCGGCCTTGTTGGAGCACGTGTATACCTCGGAGGAGCAAATGGATCACCATGGTCTGGCAAGAATGAGACAACGAGGAATGACGAGGGGATCTGGGCGATGCTCGACGCTTAGAGGAAAGGCGAGACGCACATATAATCATATTGCTACTGGTACTATTGGGGTTGGAACTCTTCGCTGGCTTCTGAGGATGGGAACGGAGCGCTTATGGGAATGCCCTGAATGCTGTGCTGTTGGTTCCTCAATCAATCAATCAATCAATCAATCAATCAATCAATTTTTCACAGCTTCTGTTAGTTTGGCCTATTTCCTTTACAAGAATATTTTTGTATGCAGGACTAATTTCTCTATTCCTCACAGCTATTTATGTGTATCCAGTATTTACGTAATTGTTTTTGCGTATCATAGTTTGTTGAGTCAGTGATATAAACCTGTTTATTGACATCCATTGTTTACATCTTTGGTTCTGTGTATCACAGTTAGGTGAGTCAGTGGTATGAACCTGTGTTTATACATCACAGTTTGTTGAGTCAGTGATATGAACCTGTGTTTATGTATCACAGTTTGTTGAGTCAGTGATATAAACCTGTGTTTATGTATCACGGTTTGTTGAGTCAGTGATATAAACCTGTTTATTGACATCCAGTGTTTACGTCAGTGGTTCTGTGTATCATAGTTTGTTGAGTTAATGATATAAACCTGTGGTTATGTGTCACAGTTTGTTGAGTCAGTGATATAAACTTGTGTTACTTGTATCCAGTGTTTACATCATTGGTTCTGTGCCAGGCAGGCACACATTCGCCAGCAAACATCTTTGGGGCCATCTAAAATTGAGGAAGGTTAGTGGATTGTAGTGAAATGTTGTCGTCAGTCCTCTATGTTCTCACTTGACTGAATTGAATTCATTTATTTGATTTGTTTGTTTAAAAAAAAATAAAATCTAGGATATCTTCTTTGTTTTCTTCTTTTTTTTCCATGTTCTGTTTTTATCTCCTTCTGCTTCCCCCTCCTTTGCTGTTGCCTTCACGACCTCCTCCACCTTTTCACCACCACCACCTCCTCTTTCTCCTAGAGGATTTGTTCTCCTTGTTCTTGTTCTTCTTATCCTTCTTCTTCTTCTTATCCTTCATCTTCTCCTCCTCTCAGCTGCCACCTTTACCTCCTACTCCTTCACCTCTACCACCACCATCACCTCCTCTTCCTCCTCCTCCTGCTCCTATTTTTCCTCCTACTCTCTTTCTCCTCCCACTCTTCTTCCTTTTGTTCTAAGGGAGTCTTTGTGGTGAAGTGTTCAAGCCGTTTAACTCAGGCTCCGAAGGTTGTGGGTTTGACTCTGGGCCGCGTCCTTCGGTTCATGAGTAAAATTTTTCGGAGACATTGTGGGTTGTCGCTAGAGCTACGGAGTTCGTGCTTTGTGCGACGCTTTCCGCGCTGCGGAAAGAGACTGAGCCACGTGGGATAAAACCTGTGCAATGAAGTCGACCCTGTTGACTTTTAAGCGACTTTTTTCCCCTTTTGTTCTTCATCTTCTTATCTCCCAAAGGAGGAAAGGTCCTCAATCAACTCGCACCAACCTCCTTGTGGACATGTTCATGATTGGCTGGCTATGCAGCCAAAATTATCTTTGGGATGAGGTAGGCAGTTTCAGCCCAACACTCCATAATCACCTCTTACGACACCCATGATATGTTTCATTGCCACTCTTTTCTGTCCTCACAGACCCCGATAGCACAAGGCCAGGCAGGTTGTTTCAAATGGATTAGAGTAATTTTTCCCCCCTGCTGACTGGTGTAGTGGTTAAACCCGCTACCTCGGCATCAACACACCAGATGTTTAAGAATAAGCGATCTTATCCATTCAGCCATGCTGACCTCCTGATTAGTATAATGTTTCCATATCTTTGCATATTGAGGATTCAATAAACCAAGTGTCATCTCCACAATGAAAGTCGGATTCCATGGATCTCCAATACTTTCCAAAATTAAAACACAAAAGCCACAAACAATATGTTGCACAATTTATTGCCTGGCATGTTTCACTTCGTTTCATCAGGTGCATACTGCAGATTTACATATCATATAGAGTGAATAAATGAATAATATTTTAGCTGAAACAATTAAAATACATAGTCACAGGTGTTGTTTGAATGTGGTACATTTGTTATCACCACGGTAATTTCAAATTTGGAACAAACTCTTTCTGTTTACACAAAACCAGTTGAAACTGCCTGACAGGCAGTAAATCGTGCAAAATATTGTTTGTGGTTTCTGTGTTTTGGGTCTTGTCAATGGATCCCGGACGAGTTCCAACATTGACAAGACTGAAAATAGGTGGGTCTAGCCATATATAGTGTTTATAGTTGACATGATCCACTAGTTTAGCTGGGCCATAATAGTATGATATTGCCATGGGTCTCCAAGCTGGGTATTCAACCCATGGTATTATATATATATGCTTTATTTCTGACTGGTTTGTTCTAGGGTTGACAGGTGTGTCCTCTTGTTGGCAGGACACAAGATAGTATTTTGGGAACTGCTGGTTACCCTGTTAAGATGTTATCAGTCAGGACAAGGATAATTGTATTGGGATGTGATTTCTCACATTGTCCAGATTACAGTCTGACTGCTGACTAGATTGAACATTGGTCCGAGTGGAGTAAGCCACTGTATTATATTAAACTTACATTATCATTCGATGTCACAAAACATCTCACAAAGTCCAAATAAGATATAAGCCTGGTTCATTTCATTTAATATAATTCATATCTGCACATTTACACCAGTTCATATAATTATGAACTAAACTACTTAAAATACTCAAGAACTATCAAACAAAGTTGTAAAATCTCTAACTGGCGGCAGGGTGAATACTGCCATCGCTGACAGCCCCATTTTGGAGAGATACTTCTCTCCTGGCCAGTGCCAAAGTCTTTTTTTATGCCATAAGGTGTGAATGTGATCAGAGCTCACAAGCCAGCTCATGAAAATCATCAAATATCATGTTTTTCCCTTGTGTTTCTGGAGTTCAGTGGTATAAATTTTATGTAACCACCAAATATCATGTTTTTCCATTGTGTTTCTGGAGTCCAGTAGCATAGATTCTATGTAACATTTCCATATATCCTACTTTTCCATTGTGTATCTCGTGTGTGTAACATCACAAATTATCATGTTTTCCCAATGATTTCTGGAGTCCAAGGGCATAGATTCTGTGTAACTTCACCAAACATCATGTTTTCCCATTGTTCTTATTCCCAGGTTCTGTCAGACAGAGGCCCAGATGCAGGATTGATTAAGAACTGGCCTATAGCGGGTCAGTTCTCAAGTATTGGGTCACTGGGTCCAAATAAGGAATCCTGGCTTCTCAGTGAACTGGGTCAGTCGTTGTCCAGCTGTAGGAACAGCTCTGTTGGATCCCTGTCTGAATCAAAACTACATCTGGTGAGTTGTGGCTTCTGCTGTAGATGCTGTAACTGTTACATGAATGTTAGGCGTTATAAGAAAGTAAATGATTTTTTTTTCATTTGTCTTGGGGCATATTGGGCAGAGAGTGCTGGCTACATATTTCATATAGTGCTGGCTACATATTTCATATAGTGCTGGCTACATATTTCATATAGTGCTGGCTACATATTTCATATAGTGCTGGCTACATATTTCATATAGAGCTGGCTACATATTTCATATAGTGCTGGCTACATATTTCATATAGTGCTGGCTACATATTTAATAAAGTGCTGGCTACATATTTCATATAGTGCTGGCTACATATTTCATATAGTGCTGGCTACATATTTCATATAGAGCTGGCTACATATTTCATATAATGCTGGCTACATATTTCATATAGCGCTGGCTACATATTTCATATAGCGCTGGCTACATATTTCATATAGCGCTGGCTGCATATTTCATATAGAGCTGGCTGCATATTTCATATAGAGCTGGCTACATATTTCATATAGTGCTGGCTACATATTTCATATAGTGCTGGCTACATATTTCATATAGTGCTGGCTACATCTTATATATAAATTGCGATCTCCGTCTGTCTGTCTGTCTGTCTGTCTGTATGTCCATATGTCCTTTATGCGCTCGCGAACGGCCCATCCGATTGAGATGAAATTTTCTACACGTCTTCCTTTCATTCCAGTGCAGCCCACTGTCATATTTTTTTAGTGTGAAATCGGCTGCTTACCCAATATTATTTCATTTTTCATTTTTCATTATAATTTCATATATCTCAGGGGACTTAACTCTGTAAAAGTTATTTCAAGGGGCATAACTTTTCTGTATAACTTATAGTCATATTGTGGCATCGTTTTCAAAGATTTATAAACTCTTTGTCCATAGTTATGTACCGGCATATGAGTTATAATAAATAATGATACAATCTGTAAGGCATTTTCAAAGTTTTCATAAAAATAATGCATAATGCATAACATTGTAACTCATCTTTTTTTGCTTAAAGAATGAATAAATAATAGTTACCTTATCTCTATCAAGTTTGAAGATTTTATATTTCTTTACACTGTCGCCAACTCTAAGAAGACATGGAACAACTTCAGCCATTATTAAATCTACAGGCATATGCGTTATATTCCTCCTCCTCCTCCTCTCCCCTCCTCCACCTCCTACCCTCTTCCTCTTCTCCTCCCCCTCCTCCCTCTCCCTTCTCCATCCTCCTCTTCTCTCTTTCTCCTCCTCCTCCCTCCTCCTCCCTCCTCCTCCCTCTTCCTCCTCCCAGCTCCTACTCCTCCTTTTTCTTCTTCTTCTGCTGCTGCTGCTGCCGCTGCTCCATTTACCCAAGTTAATTGTTGGGGAAGATGTAAAGATCTTTCAAGTGCTCTTTCTAATGCTTTTTGTAAGTTGGTCTTCGTTTATCTAAGGTTGTTCTAACTGCAACCAATAAATGATTAGACAGACAGACAGACAGACAGACAGACAGACAGACAGACAGACAGACAGACAGACAGACAGACAGACAGACAGACAGACAGACAGACAGACAGACAGACAGACAGACAGACAGACAGACAGACAGACAGACAGACAGACAGACAGACAGATAGTTGGTAACGGGAACGGGAACTTATATGACTACTTATATGAATTAAATGAGATGCTCCCCACCAAGGACTGGGCGATGCCGGGCCGGGTCAGACAGACAGACAGACAGACAGTCGGTAACGGGAACGGGAACTTATTTGACTACTTATATGAATTAAATGAGATGCTCCCCACCAAGGACTGGGCGAAGCCGGGCCGGGTCAGCTAGTATTTCATATAGTGCTGGCTACATATTTCATATAGAGCTGGCTACATATTTCATATAGTGCTGGCTACATATTTCATATAGAGCTGGCTGCATATTTCATATAGCGCTGACTACATATTTCATATAGCGCTGGCTACATATTTCATATAGTGCTGGCTACATATTTCATATAGTGCTGGCTGCATATTTCATATAGTGCTGGCTGCATATTTCATATAGAGCTGGCTGCATATTTCATATAGAGCTGGCTGCATATTTCATATAGTGCTGGCTACATATTTCATATAGTGCTGGCTACATATTTCATAAAGCGCTGGCTACATATTTCATATAGTGCTGGCTGCATATTTCATATAGTGCTGGCTGCATATTTCATATAGATCAGTCGGCACGCAGTGGATGATGTGGTCGATGTCAGGTTGATTGTCTGTACTTTCTAGGGCATTTCCTGGTACCTAATGTAGGCATAGATCAAATATTGTAAAGCACAAAGTTGATTAGTATATTGTAAAGCACAAAGTTGATTAGTATATTGTAAAGCACAAAGTTGATTAGTATATTGTAAAGCACAAAGTTGATTAGTATATTGTAAAGCATTAAATTGATTAGTATATTGTAAAGCTCCTTCCTCCACTTCCAGGAATCATGCCTTCCATTGCTATTCTTTCTGAACCACAATCATGTTTAAACTCGCCCCAACGATGGCAGTTCCAAGGCATAACACTGATTATAAGTCAGTTTTCTTCGATGGTCAGAACTCGTAGAATGTCTGTATCCTTCATATTCCTCAGATATTCCCGTCCAAAGACAACATCAGGCTGAGTCTTGAGGGCTACAATGGAGGCGGCTGCGTGCCCTATAGTATAAAAACAGCTTCAAAGCAACCGTGGTTGACTAACTTGTTTTGGTAAGCGTAGAATTGTTTGTAGAAGCCATTGTGTAACCATTTTGTATAGTGATATAATTTACAGCAGGTTATTCAATTATGTCAGGTCTTAGATATAACTCAGTTAACCGTTTGACAATAGATGGTACTACCTGCTTTCTGTTAGCACCAAATTCAACCTAAGACTAATTGTCATCTGGCAAATGGTCTAGGATGGAAGCTGTGACAGGAGGACAGTCAGAGCTTTGCTGATCCGGCAGTTTCTGCAGCTTGTCTCATTCCAGCTGTATTGGTTTTACCTTTCCTCTGAAGTAAACTAGGCAGGTCGAGAGAGAGAGATCATACTGCATGGGCAATACATGGTCTACAAACCCATATGTGGAAAGAATGAAATTGCAGGGGATCGGCAGGGGTTCTGGAAGAATCTCAAAACTGAGAGGGAAGACCAGGAGAACTTTTAATCAGATAGCGATGGAAACGATTAGTAGTATGACTCTTTGCTGGCTGTTGAACGAGGAGACGGAGCACGTATGGGAATGTCCTGAGTGCAGTGATGTCGGTTCTTAACTCAACTCAACTCAACTACATGGTCTACAATTCAGCCCAGTCTTTGTGCTTTTAAAAGTTATAACTTCATCCATAGTTTGGTTGTAGTTATACCTTTTTTGAAGCACAATGTAACAAAGTTCTTTTTCTGCGTTCCTTCGGAATGTTGTTTTAGACATAATTGCGTTGTGCCTGTTTACAACAGAGCTGCAATATTTTCACCTTCCGGCCGACACATCCGACTTCTTCAGGCATTTGTTGACTGGATTACCTTCATGGGTATGTAATAAACTATCATCTATCAAGAGAGCAAGTTGCCAGGCATTCATTCAATTGTCAGATGAGTCAATTCATTGTTGTTAATTGTTACTAGATCATTCATCAAAACCATTAGGAGAAAACACATCAGTATGTCAACATCAGAGATAAAAAAAAAGTAGAAGTAAAGGACACTTTACATGCTCTAAGGTGCAGCACATTGGCCATATGATGCTACACCCATATTATGTTAGACCAATTGTCACTCTGGGGTTCTTTTCTTCTTTGTTCCTCTTTTGAGAGAAGTCCGTCACACCTGGTTATGCACCTTGAAGGTCAGACTGCAGCATGCATGTTTGCCAGGTGTACTTCCTCCAGACAGATTCCATCCAAGGTCAAGGGCTCTATCTACTCATGGGTAGGTTTTCTTTCCTAACAGTTTTACCAGGGCAGCAGCCTAAAGGCCTGCTCTTTGCGATTTCCATCTGCTGCGGGATTTCTAATGTGTGCAGCTTGCACACACAACCTCCAGTTTTCCGCTCTTATCCTAGAGGGCTAAGAGTAAGATCTCACTGCCGAAGTGATCAGGGGAGCGTGTAGTATCAATATATACTGGGAGGTTGATGTGGTCTGCGGCAAGTCAGCCACTTTTACTTCCCAAGTTATAAGAGGTGCAATAGATACATTAGCTTGATATGGAAAAATACAAGTTAAAGAGGCAGAGAAAATCAGAAAGATGGACATGGGAAGCTTAAACCAGAAAGATGTATATGGAAAGCCGAAACCAGAAAGATGTATATGGAAAGCTGAAACCAGAATGATGTATATGAAAAGCTTACACCAGAAAGATGTATATGGAAAGTTTAAACCAGAAAGATGTACATGGAAAGCTTAAACCAGAAAGATGTTTATGGAAAGTTTAAACCAGAAAGATGTATATGGAAAGTTTAAACATATGGGCACTAAATAATAACAAGCAATATATTCTACTATTAGTAATTTTTAAAATGTACAGTATCATCTTTATACTTTGCAGTATACTACTATGATGTTGAAACATGTTTATCACATATTATATTAAACTCTAGTTTATAAATTTTACAATTAATATGAACGAACGAACGAACTTTATTTTAAAAGGGTAACAAATTGGGCATGTAGGCCCGTCTTACATTCGGCCCTTTCAATCACTCATCTTTCATTCATCAAATGTGCATGTTACATTTACATAGGGAAAAAAAACATTGTCAAATGGATTTTGTAGGCATAAACAATGCATATTACGCATGGTACATTCACATGGGGAAAAAAACCATTGTCAAATGAAAGTTGTAAACATAAACAGTGCATATTGCAATGTTGTGAGACACATCCCTCATCCACCCTCACATCCCGCAGCCACCCATACATCCTGCAGCCACCCACACATACCTCCACGCACTCACACAGACCCAGGAAAACATACATGCCGCCACCCACCCACTGATTCCACACCCACACACATTTCCCCATCCACACACATTTCCCCACCCACACACACATCCCCCACTCATCACATAACCGACACGCACACACCCACCCACATATTCTCCACCACCTACCCACACACGCAACCACCCAGCAATACACACATCACAAAACCACACACACATACCTTCGCCAACCCACACCTATCCACACACACATCCTGCATCCTCACAATTTTCCCCACCCATCCACACACACATCAGCCAACCTACACCCACTCACCCATCCAATATCCGCCACCTCTCAACTACACATCCCCCACCTATACACACATCCCAACCCATAAACACATCTCCCCACCTGCCTACACATATTCCCCACCCATAAACACCCAAGAACACACACCTCCCACCCATACACACCACACCACCCACATATACCCTACCCACACACATCCACCGTTCACACACATCTTCCCACAAACACACACATCCCCCACCCATACACTCATCTCTCACACACATCCACCCACTCACGTACTCATCCATCAACCACTCACACCCACACATCACCCACCCACCCATCAACACATGCATCTCTCATCTACCCTCCCACCCACACACACCCCAACCACCCAGCCAAATACACATCCCCCATCCTCACATACTATGAAAGTAGACAAGCATTGTTCTTCGTCCATGTAATGAGAAGAGGGATGTAGCCAAGCATTGCGATGACTGTGATAAACTGCAGTAGAAGAGGCAGAAAGAGACTGAGAGAAATGATACTCGATGGTCAAAGACAATCATGGGGGGGGGCGTCATGAATAGAATTGATCCGGAGGTCAGATTGGTCGAATGGATACGAACATGTGCTCTTAAACTTCCGGTGTGCTAATGCCGAGGTAGTAGGTTCAACCCCTACACCGGACAGTTGGACTAAAATGTTGACTTCTCATCCTTGACTTGGTGGCGTAAATTGCAAGTACCTCTAAAGTCAGAGTGAGTTCGCCTGATGGTGAGGAGCACTGGTAATAGGGAAAGCTCATCAACTTGCAAAATTCAGTCCAGTGGTACTAGAAGTAATGTGTATGGACTACGCTTGATTTCAAAGTGAGCAAGTGCAAAAAAAAAATTTGATCCAGAATATCAGGGGTCGAGGTTCGTGGAGAGATGTGAGCACAGATGTCATTTTGCAAGGAAAATGATGATGGCAGTGATAATTTAGTACTTTTGGTAGTAGAAAAAATGGGCCCACTACTCTATTTGGGAGTCTCAGTGGGCTTTCAAGTACAGCAACACATGAATATATAAGCGTTAGTCTTGTGAATACCTTGGTAGAATAACAGCAAATAAGAAAATGAAGATGAAGAAGGATGAAGAAGAAGAAGAGAATGAAGAAAAAAAGAATAGGAGGATGAAAAAAGAAGAAAAGTATAATGAAGAAAAATAATATGATGATAAAGAAGAAGAAGATGATGACAAAGAAGAGCATGAAGGAGAAGAGGATGATGAAAAAGAATAAGAAGAGAATGAAGAGGAAGAACAAGAAGAAGAGAATGAAGAAGAAGAAGAGAAAGAAGAAAAAGAAGAGGAAGAACAAGAAGAAGATAATGGAGAAAAAGAAGAATAAGAGTATGATGAAAAGGAAAAAGAGGATGAAGAAGAAGACAAAGAAGAAAGAAGACGAGAAAGAAGATAATTTAATGTTTATAAATAATATAAGCTCACGATGTATTGTATATTCTCGCTTTACCTTTGTTCACACAGTCAGTGGGTATCAGAGGGAAGAGGGAGGACCAGGGCCGTCCCACACATCAAAACCTACACCAGATTCTCCACTGACGGGACACAGGCTGCCTGGTTCCTGGTCACCAGGTACAAGTTTAGAATCCCTGTGTACATTCTATTCTCCCTTCTTTAATGAATTATTTCTGTCCTGTACAGTTTACTGTATGGCTGTGAATCTTGGAATGTAAATGAACAAATTAGGAAGAGTTTGGAAGCAACAAAGATGTGGTTCCTGAATTCCTTGGACTGCCAAAGTAACTTACAATGACTACCTGAAAGAGGCTAATGAAACTAAAACATTATATACAACAATAAGAAAGAGACAAACAGCTTTCTTTGGCTATGTGATGAGATGAGAGGCATTGGAGAATATCGTGACAACTGGAAAGATTGAGGGGAAGAGAGGCAGAGACAGACCAAGAGAAATTATTCTGGATGGATTGGGACAGTGGCATGGAGGAAAATCAGCAGCAGAGTTGATCCAGAAAAACCAAAGACCGAGATCAGTGGAGAGTCATGAACACCTATGTCAGCTGGCAGGGCACTTGATGAGGTACAATCTGTTAGTTTAAAGTTGGTTGGCTGAAAATATGGGAGCATTTGGTGGATTCAGCTTGAGAGTAGCCAACAGGTAGTTGATTATGGTTTCAAGTTCACCAATGTAGGCAGAGGGTCTCTTTATAGAGTTGAGTCAAGAACCAACATCACAGCACTCTGGACATTCCCATAGGTGCTCCATCCTCATCTGCAACAGCCAGCGAAGAGTCCCAATACCAATAGTACCAGTAGCAGTCTGATTATGTGTCCATCTGACTATTCCTAGGAATTTTTAATGTCGGCCATATCCTGTGGTCACTCCCTGTAGCAACATTCTCTCCAAGCAGTGATGATCTATCAGTTCTTCTGCACTATACACATGATTCCACAGGGGCCCTGACCGCATCTGCCTTACCATACACCAATACCCCACCGAGCGGCGCAGACCCAGCCAATCTGTCCCTCTGCTCGTTTCCCACCCCACCAGCATGTCCTGGGGAAAATATTCAACAGACGCTCTCTGTCTTTTATTGAGCCAGCCACTCTGCCCAAGGCATGCCTTTCTCTTCATACTTCTGAGTTACTATGTTTATAAGTATATTTGTTGTATGTAATTAGTTGCCATGTTTATAGGTATTTTTGTTGTATGTAATTAGTTGCCATGTTTATAAGTATATTTGCTGTGTGTAATTAGTTGCCATGTTTATAAGTATATTTGTTGTATGTAATTAGTTGCTATGTTTATAGGTATATTTGTTGCATGTAATTAGTTGCTATGTTTATAGGTATATTTGTTGTATGTAATTAGTTGCTATGTTTATAGGTATATTTGTTGTATGTAATTAGTTGCCATGTTTATAAGTATATTTGTTGTGTGTAATTAGTTGCCATGTTTATAAGTATATTTGTTGTATGTAATTAGTTGCCATGTTTATAGGTATTTTTGTTGTATGTAATTAGTTGCCATGTTTATAAGTATATTTGCTGTGTGTAATTAGTTGCCATGTTTATAAGTATATTTGTTGTATGTAATTAGTTGCTATGTTTATAGGTATATTTGTTGCATGTAATTAGTTGCTATGTTTATAGGTATATTTGTTGCATGTAATTAGTTGCTATGTTTATAGGTATATTTGTTGCATGTAATTAGTTGCTATGTTTATAGGTATTTTTGTTGTATGTAATTAGTTGCCATGTTTATAAGTATATTTGCTGTGTGTAATTAGTTGCCATGTTTATAAGTATATTTGTTGTATGTAATTAGTTGCTATGTTTATAGGTATATTTGTTGCATGTAATTAGTTGCTATGTTTATAGGTATATTTGTTGTATGTAATTAGTTGCTATGTTTATAGGTATATTTTGTTGCATGTAATTAGTTGCTATGTTTATAGGTATATTTGTTGCATGTAATTAGTTGCTATGTTTATAGGTATTTTTGTTGTATGTAATTAGTTGCCATGTTTATAAGTATATTTGCTGTGTGTAATTAGTTGCCATGTTTATAAGTATATTTGTTGTATGTAATTAGTTGCTATGTTTATAGGTATATTTGTTGCATGTAATTAGTTGCTATGTTTATAGGTATTTTTGTTGTATGTAATTAGTTGCCATGTTTATAAGTATATTTGCTGTGTGTAATTAGTTGCCATGTTTATAAGTATATTTGTTGTATGTAATTAGTTGCTATGTTTATAGGTATATTTGTTGCATGTAATTAGTTGCTATGTTTATAGGTATATTTGTTGTATGTAATTAGTTGCTATGTTTATAGGTATATTTTGTTGCATGTAATTAGTTGCTATGTTTATAGGTATATTTGTTGCATGTAATTAGTTGCCATGTTTATAAGTATATTTGTTGCATGTAATTAGTTGCTATGTTTATAGGTATATTTGTTGCATGTAATTAGTTGCTATGTTTATAGGTATATTTGTTGTATGTAATTAGTTGCTATGTTTATATGTATATTTGTTGCATGTAATTAGTTGCCATGTTTATAAGTATATTTGTTGCATGTAATTAGTTGCTATGTTTATAGGTATATTTGTTGTATGTAATTAGTTGCCATGTTTATAAGTATATTTGTTGCATGTAATTAGTTGCTATGTTTATAGGTATATTTGTTGTATGTAATTAGTTGCCATGTTTATAAGTATATTTGTTGCATGTAATTAGTTGCTATGTTTATAGGTATATTTGTTGATGTAATTAGTTGCCATGTTTATAAGTATATTTGTTGTATGTAATTAGTTGCCATGTTTATAGGTATTTTTGTTGTATGTAATTAGTTGCCATGTTTATAAGTATATTTGTTGTATGTAATTAGTTGCCATGTTTATAAGTATATTTGTTGTGTGTAATTAGTTGCTATGTTTAAAAGTATATTTGCTGTGTGTAATTAGCTGCTCTGTTTATAGGTATATTTGTTGTGTGTAATTAGTTGCCATGTTTATAGGTATATTTATTTGTTGTGTGTAATTAGTTGCTATGTTTAAAAGTATATTTGCTGTGTGTAATTAGTTGCTCTGTTTATAGGTATATTTGTTGTGTGTAATTACTTGCCATGTTTATAGGTATATTTATTTGTTGTGTGTAATTAGTTGCTATGTTTATAGGTATATTTGTTGTGTGTAATTAGTTGCTCTGTTTATAGGTATATTTGTTGTGTGTAATTACTTGCCATGTTTATAGGTATATTTATTTGTTGTGTGTAATTACTTGCCATGTTTATAGGTATATTTGTTGTGAGTAATTAGTTGCTCTGTTTATAGGTATATTTGTTGTGTGTAATTACTTGCCATGTTTATAGGTATATTTATTTGTTGTGTGTAATTAGTTGCTATGTTTATAGGTATATTTGTTGTGTGTAATTAGTTGCTCTGTTTATAGGTATATTTGTTGTGTGTAATTACTTGCCATGTTTATAGGTATATTTATTTGTTGTGTGTAATTACTTGCCATGTTTATAGGTATATTTGCTGTGTGTAATTAGTTACTCTGTTTATAGGTATATTTGCTGTGTGTAATTAGTTGCTCTGTTTATAGGTATATTTGTTGTGTGTAATTAGTTGCTCTGTTTATAGGTATATTTGTTGTGTGTAATTAGTTGCTCTGTTTATAGGTATATTTGTTGTGTGTAATTAGTTGCTCTGTTTATAGGTATATTTGTTGTGTGTAATTAGTTGCTCTGTTTATAGGTATATTTGTTGTGTGTAATTAGTTACTCCAGTCAATCATCACTGATAAGAAATAGCAGATGGATAGATGGGTCGAGCACTATTTAGAGCTGTACTCAAGTGAGACCAAGCTAGCGGATGATGCCCTCAACGCCATAGAGGCCCTCCAAACTCTTGACCACCTGGACACACTTCCCACTATAACAGAAGTTAAGTGTGCTATAAATGAGCTTGCATCTGGCAAGGCTCCAGGTAAGGATGGGATTCCAATAGAGGTGATCAGGAGTGGGCAAGACACACTCGCTCTACAGATCCACCAGCTAATAGAGCTATGCTGGCGAGAAGGACAAGTCCCACAGGATTTCAAAGATTCAAACATCAGTTATCAGTTATCAGTTATCAGTTATCAGTTGGGGTATCTTCGTTGCACTCCGGACATGTCCATAGGTGCTCAGATCCTCCCCCCAGCATATGCATCAGTGTCCGGTGGCTAATAGTGCCAGTTCTGTGTTGGTTGACGAGGCGCTTTGTTTTCCCGATGTACTTCTCGCGTCTGGCTGTGCCGATTCTTACTCCCAGGTCTTTCATCCTGGAAAGCGATGTGGAATCACTGGCGTCAAAATCCTCTGTTCTCGCCATATCTTTAAGGGCGTTAATGACATCGGCACGATCCATGGGCTGGCCATCTACAGGGGGTGCAGAGCCAGCCAATTTATCAGCTCGTTCATTTCCCTCGACTCCCGCATGTCCCGGGACGAAGATGAAGGTGACTTTGCGGACAACAGACTTCCGCAGCGACTCAGTCCACTGTCTACGTACAGATCCAGCTTCGACCTTCTGAATCATGCTCATTGAATCACTTAGTACACACACGTTGGTATAATGCTGTGATTCCAGCCATATGAAAGCCTGTGTAACTGCCATCACCTCCATCGTCATGCTGCTCGTGGTCATAGAGTGGGCACCACTGGATTCTTGAACGGTTCGGCCCGCTGAACGGGCTGTAAATGCCCACGCACTTCTCTGCTGCTTTACAACAGATCCATCTGTATAGATGAGCACTTCGGGGCTATCTGAGTGATCATAGATGAGCGCGTTAACCTCTGCATTGACAGCGGCAGGGTTCTGCTCTCTGCACCGTCTGTCGAGTGTGATAATGCAGGAGAAGGTACACTTAAAAGCTGGAGGCACCGGCACCCATTCCTTGCCGGGGTTGATACTGGTAAGACTGCAGACCTGTCCGACGACATCTTCCGCCCGACCCATCCATGATTTGCCCCTCTTTAGCCTGTCACCCTTTTCTCTGAATACAGCGTCATGCAGAGGGTGCTGCTCATCTGCAGATTCAAACATCATAACGCTGTACAAGAACAAGGGAGATCGGAGCGACTGTAACAACTATAGGGGTATCTCACTTCTGTGTATTGTTGGGAAAGTATTTGCCAGAATTGTCCTGCACAGACTTCAAGTCCTGGGAGATCAAGTCTACCCCGAATCACAGTGTGGATTCCGTCAGAACCGGTCTACCATTGATATGATATTCTCATTGCGACAGATGCAAGAAAAATGCCGGGAACAAAATAAGCCACTGTTTATTGCCTTCATCGACCTCACAAAGGCATTCGATTTGGTCAGTCGTGAGGGTCTGTTCAAAGCACTAAAGAAGATTGGCTGCCCACCAACTCTTCTGTCCATTGTGGAATCGTTCCACACAGGCATGAAGGGTATAATCAAGTTTGATGGCTCAACTTCAGAAGAGTTTGAAATCAAGAGTGGAGTTAAGCAAGGCTGTGTGCTAGCCCCCACCCTCTTTGGGATATACTTTTCACTTCTACTGAAATATGCCTTTCGTGATCAGGATGATGGTATATACATTCACTCTCGCTCAGATGGTGGCCTCTATAATGCTCAGAGATTGAAGGCCAAGACCAAAATTAGCAGGGTACTAATCAGAGAGTTGCTTTTTGCGGATGATGCTGCGATTACGACCCACTTTGAGGAAGAATTACAACAGCTACTATCTGCATTCTCCAATGCTTGTTCTGAATTTGGTTTAACAATTAACAAAAAGAAGACACAGATTATGTCACAAGGTGCACATGGTGTACCATCAATCTTTATTGACGACGCCGAACTGGAGATAGTAGACCATTTTACATATCTAGGATCAGAGGTAAATAGCAAATTATCCCTCGATCAGGAAATCAACATCAGGATTGGCAAGGCAGCAACAACAATGAACATGTTAGCAAAAAGAGTCTGGGAGAACAGGAAGCTTACTGCCAAAACAAAAGTCCTCGTCTACCAAGCCTGTGTCCTTAGTACTCTTCTTTATGGCAGTGAAACCTGGACAACTTACTCACGCCAAAAGAAACATTTAAACAGCTTTCATATGCGGTGTCTGCGAAGAATACTTGGTATTAAGTGGCAAGACAAAATCACAAATACCGAAGTATTGGAAAGATCAGGTTGTGTGACGGTGTATTCCATGCTCAGTCTTCGTAGACTTAGATGGATAGGACACGTTAGGAGGATGGATGATGGTAGAATACCAAAGGACATCTTTTTTGGTGAATTACAGACTGGTAGGAGATCTCAGGGTCGGCCTCTACTACGATACAAAGATGTGTGTAAGCGGGACATGATTGATACAGGCATTGATAATGCACATTGGGAGCACGTCGCCGCTGAACGTGTTGCATGGAGGGAAACTATCAGAAACGGAATAAAGACAAAGGAGAAAATGATTGCAGATAAAGCACACACAGAGCGTGAGAGACGTAAGATGGTGCAAAATGGTGGAAATGACCATGTTTTCACATGCACCTACTGTGGGCAAACATTTGCAGCAAGAATTGGCCTTACCAGCCACACTCGCCACCGCCATGGATCGTAGTTATTAAGCCTTTTTAAAGCACAATGTACCAAACTATCGTCTGTCAAGACGGAAAGGTGCCAATGATGATGATGAATTAGTTACTATGTTTATAAGTATATTTGTTGTGTGTAATTAGTTGCTCTGTTTATAGGTATATTTGCTGTGTGTAATTAGTTGCTCTCTTTATAGGTATATTTGTTGTGTGTAATTAGTTACTATGTTTATATGTATATTTGTTGTGTGTAATTAGTTGCTCTGTTTATAGGTATATTTGTTGTGTGTAATTAGTTACTATGTTTATATGTATATTTGTTGTGTGCAATTACTTGTTATAATTATAGGTATATTTGTTGTGTGTAATTAGTTGCTCTGTTTATAGGTATATTTGTTGTGTGTAATTAGTTGCTCTGTTTATAGGTATATTTGTTGTGTGTAATTAGTTACTGCCGGTCTCTCTGACTGTGAGGTTACAACACTTTCTCTCTGTAATCCCGTTTGTCACGCAGAGTCTCGCAGCGGAGCGAGAGCTGAGGCGGTTCGACCCCCGCTCGTGACTTGCGGGACACTGAGCCGGCCGCTCAGAAAGCAATGGCAAACTACTGAGCGTAATCTTGCCAAGAGATCAACATACAGCTGAAAGATGCTGGTGTTGACAGCTAAGTCCTGTAAAGGATATGCTTAAAAAAAAAAAAATTAGTTACTATGTTTATAGGTACATGTGAGTTGTACCTTGCCATCTTGACAGACGAAAGTATGTGGATTGGAATTTGGCCAAAATTCCTTCGCACAATGCCTAGGCATGGAATCAGAGAACATGAGTCGCCCATGCAACATGTTCCCTCTCTCGCCCAAAATAATTAGTTGCTCTATTTATCGGTATATGTGTTCTCTGTGTAATTAATTGCTATACTATAATATAATTTTTTATTCATAATTGCATTCTTCATATATAGACGATTTATTTTGGCAACCTTTTTATTATTATATGCTATTTTGTTTTCAGTGCAAATTTATCAAAGGCCGCTTGGGGTGCATTCGAAAAGCAGGGAAGTCAGTTTATGATACGTTCATATGAGCTAGGAGTGCTGTTTCTGCCCCAGTTTTTTGTAAGTATGTTAGACTCAGTGGCATAGTGTTTAGAGGAGTCAGTTTATCATACGTTCATATGATCTGTTTGTGCTGTTTCAGCCCCAGTTTAAACAAAATTTATATTAGACTCACAGTGGCAAAGTGGTTAGAGTGCAGGTCCACCAAGCCAATGTTCTGAGTTCAAATCTTCAACAGAGGCAGGATTATTTTTCCTACCAGTATGACACTGGGAGAAACTCAACCATAAAATGGGTACGAGACAAATTTTTGGGGTGGAAAGGCAATGAGGAAGAAAACAGGCACACTAACTCATATGTCAATACAGAATATGTGAAGGCTATGTGACTACCTTGAAGTTTGATGTTGTAAGACTTTGGTGAAGGTATCCCACTAGCAGATTATCACTAACTTCGTGTGAACTGGGAGAGGCTATGCACGTGTTAGTTTTATGAGGTGAGGTGTCTGGTTCTGTTGTCACTTTTATTTGCTTATTGATATGCTGAAGTGATGTCACGGCGCTTGGGATATGCCTATGAGGGCTCCATATCCCTTAGAAGATATCGAAGTAGTTATATTTAAGAGAAAAAAAAGAAATGTATAGACAGTTATATTATAAATAAAGAAACATATATGCTGTTATATTACAAATAAAGAAACATGCAGGCTGTTATATTATAAATAAAGAAACATAAAGACAGTTATATTATGACTAAAGAAATATATAGTCAGTTATATTATAAATAAAGAAACATAATCTTGGCACACAAATCTCAGCTGCGGACCTGGAGTTGTGTCGCTCAGTGACAAATTTAACTAACCACTTTTTGTTGATTTACTTGTAATTTTACAGCTTTGTAAAATTTGCTGTAAAAATCAGTACTACTGTACGGTGCTGTGGTGAAAGGGTTTCTGGTGCAATTTGTAATCACGTATACCGCATTCGAAACACAGCTGCGGACGATTTGGAAGGAGACTGCCTTGCGATGGTTTCTTACAGGTATGAGTTCCAGTCCTTCAGAAAGCAATGGCAGTCGCTCCTGATCGTATTGCGTGGAGGAGAAAGATCAGAAATGGAATAAAGACAAAGGAGAAAATGATTGTATATAGATCACACTGAGCGTGTGAGACATCAGATGGTGCGTGATGGTGTAAATGACCATGTGTTCACATGCATTCATTTGGGACAAAAATTTATAGCGTGAATTGGTCTGATCAGTCACATTCGCTGCTGCCATGGGTTGTTGTTATTATGCCTTTTTTGAAGCACAGTGTAACAAACTATCGTCTGTCAAGACGGCAAGGTGCCAGTAACAGTAGTAAACCATTTAATATTTCTTGCTATTTATGCACCTTTTGTCTAAGTGTCATGTATATGATTTCAATTTGAATGGTGTCCAGGGCTGTAAAAATGCCTTCCCTGTAACAAACAGAGCTGAAGATGTTGCTGAAACAGATAAACCATTGCTGCCTCTTCCATATGATCTGCCACCAACAACATATGTCAGAGGAGGTTTGTTATGTTATGTTGTTGTGTTAGCAGTGCCACTGCTTTGATGTTTCTTTGTTGGTGGTATGGCTGCATAGATATGTTTGTTTCTGTTTAGTCTGACTATCTTGGTATGTTGTTTTGTTTGTAGTATGGCTGTGTAGATATGTTTCAGTGTTTGTAATATGGTTATTTACATGTTTCAGTATTTGTTGTATGACTGTTTACATGTTTCGGTGTTTGTAGATGCCTGTTTACATGTTTCAATGTTTGTAGTATGACTGTCTAGAATTTTCAGTGCTTGTAGTGTGACTGTTTAGATTTTTCACTGATTGTGGTATGTCTGTCTAGGTGTTTCAATGTTTATAATATAACTTTCTGGATATTTAAGTTCTTCTTCTTCTTTCGTTCGCTTGAAATATGTCTATATCTGCAATGTCGTCTCTTGCATGAATTGAACTGTTTTTTTCAGTTCACACAGTGGTCCATAGAGTTTATCTTCCACTGTCGTCTCTCTAGGCCAGAAGGTTTGCCTAGATATGTTATATTTTGGGCAGTCTTGGAGTTTTTGCTCTGCTGTCTGCGACGCCAATTCACATGTGCACATGGCTGTTTCACCAATCTTGAATTTTGTATACATGTGGTTGCGTAATCTATTGTGTCCTGTTCTGAGGCGCAGAATAATGACTTGTTCTGGTCTGTCCATAACGTGGTAGTCATCTTGAGCAGGTTTTGGTGGCTTTCTGACTGATTTGATCATTCTTTTCTTTTGGTGGTATGTAACGGGCACATCAGGCTGTTCTTCTTTTGCTCCTTCCTTAGCCAATTGATCAGCTCTGTCGTTTCCGGGTACTCAACAGTGGGATGGTATCCACTGTATGGTGACTTTATGCTGACTGCTAAGTTCAGAAAGTAGTGTCCTTAGTACTGGCAATTTCCCAGAGAGGAGCGCCTCGAGTACTGATTTTGCATCTGTTAGTAGCACCACAGGTTGTGTACCATTGCTGTTATTTAGTAATTTCTCTGTTGCTATCTTGATTGCCTCAATTTCGGCATCATAGTTATGGCAGTACTTTCCTGTCGGTACTCTGGCTGTGTCCCTAGTATTATTTGGGTACTCTATGTACACTCCCGCTCCTCCATTTCGAACAGCATTTTGTGCTGACCCATCTGTGTAGACTCGGATCCAGAGATCCTGTGGGTATTCTTCATCAAGGAAGCTGAGAGTGGCTGTTCTGCGCTGCACACTGTTCTGTTCTTCCTTGTCAAATATTCCTCTCACTTTTGTCTGGATTTGTAACGATAGTCTATGCTCATCTTTCCATGGAGTTCGCTCTGGAATAGTTGTTAGGGGGATACCAACTGTGGGCAGATCAGTGGTTTCTCTGCAGAGTCGTTTGGCCTGGTGGATAAAACTACTTCTTTTCAGCCGCCCCATAGCTAGGTTTTCAAATCTGTTCTTCATAGGGTGGCCTGGCAAGCTGAGGAACTTTTCTGCTTGTATTAGCGTTTTCGTATCTCTGCGCTCACTCAGTGCCTGTGTCCTCCCCATCTTCTCCATTTCCACTATAGGGGTTGGTCTCATCCCTCCTGTGGTGACTCTAAGTGCTTGATTTTGCACCTTGTCCAGCTCTTGTAGTGTGGTTTTTGATGCTGAACACCACGCAGTTGACCCATATTCCAGGTGTGGTCGTATGCTCTGTTGGTAAACTTTGCTAAGTATTTTCGTACTGGCTCCCCATGTGGTTCCACTTAGCTTTCTCAGGATGGCTATTTTCCTTCTGGCTTTTGCTACTGCTTTGTTGATGTGCTTTCTCCATGTCAGCTTGCCATCAAATGTTACTCCAAGGTATGTTGGTTCTTTATCTTCTCTTAGGGGTGTTCCATTTATCTGGATGATCCCTGCCTTTTGTTTTGGAGAGAGGGTAAATAGGGTGGTGCTGCACTTGTCAGTGTTTATGCTGACACACCATCTATTTGCCCATGCAGCAAATGTATCTACAGCTCTTTGTAGCAGTCTGGTGGCCACTGATGCATATTCATTTGTGCTCCATAGAACCAGGTCATCGGCGTACATTGCCGCTTTAATTCCATGTGGTAGGTGAGCAACAAGATCATTGATGAAGATTAGAAAAAGTGTGGGGGACAAGACTCCGCCCTGGGGGACACCGTGACGCAGTAGTACTTTCTTGCTCTTGAGTCCGTCTATCTGTACTCGGGCTCTTCTGTTGTGCAAGTATGCTTTCACCCATTTGTACATTCTTCCATTGACTTTGCAGTTTCTCAGTTTCTTCATCAGACCTTCTTTCCAGACTTTGTCAAAGGCTTTCTTCAGATCTATCCATGCCGCAAGCACCAGCTTCTTCTCTTGGAATGCATCCTCAATTTCTTGAGAGAGGTAGGTTGTCTGATCTTCCGTAGAGTAGCACTGCCTAAAGCCAGCCTGCTGTGGCACAAGGATGTTTTTACTTTCAATGTACCACTGCAGTCTGTGATTGATGATGCGCTCCAGTATTTTGCAGAGACAGCTGGTGAGGCTAATTGGTCTGTAGCTAGAGGCAATGGAACCATCTTTCCCTGATTTTAGGAGGGGTATCATGATTGCTTCTCTCCAGGCTTGTGGAACACTGCCTAAGGTCCAGCTGTTATTGAAGATCTACAACAGCTTTGTTTTGGCCTCTGTTCCTAGGTTCCTGATCATTTCATTGGAGATAACATCAGCTCCTGGTGACTTTCTCATTTTCAGTTTTGATATGGCTAGCTCCAGTTCGCTGATTGTGATGGGTGCCTCCAGAACCTCATGTACTATTTCCTTCTGTCCTGTATGTTGTCGTTTCTCTCGAATCTCTTGTTGTTTCTCTGGACTAATTTTGATATTGCTATCTTGTGCGAACGAGTCCGCAAAATGGTCAGCTGCTTGCTTTCTTGTTAAGATTTTTCCATCTTTATGTAGCGCAATTTTTGAGTTTCTCCCTGTGCCCTCGTCATTAAGCTGTTTTATTAGCTTCCACAATTTCCTTGTGTCTCTTTCAAAGTTCAGAGACTCCGTTTTCTCCTGCCAGCCCTTCCGTCTAGCCTGCAGCTTGGCCCTTTGAAATTTGGCTTTTGCATGCTGGAATTTATTGTGGTGCTCTTGGCTGGGTGTGGCCTCTGCTTGCTTTCTACACACTTCAACATCATTATGCAACTGTTCCAGTTCACTACTCCAGTAGGGTTTATATTGTTTACGGGCTCCTCTTGGTACTGTTTCTCGCGCTGCCTGTAGTATGCATTTCCCAAACTCTTCAACTACTTTATTTATGTCTTTCTCAGTGTTCAGGTTTCTAACCAATATGCTGGTGCGATGCTTGTACATTGCCCAGTCTGCTTTCTTGTAGTTCCACCTCGAGAGGGTGCTGCTTTCACTTACAAGCTCATTTTCTACGGTTAGAAAGACTGGCCGATGGTCACTGCCACCAAGTTGTTTCCCAACAATTCGTGTAATGTTCCACTCCAGGTCTGGTGAATGAAAAGCCAGGTCAGGTGTAGTTGTAGAGTGCCATGATCTCGAGTAGAAAGTATGTGGGTCGGACGGCTTGTTAATCAACATGAATCTATTCTCATCCTGCCAGTCTTCCAGTCTCTCTCCTCTCTGGTCCATGTGATCATAGCCCCAGCTCTGCGAGTGGTTGTTGAAATCGCCACACACAATCATTTTTTCTTTTAGTGGTAGTGTGTCCAGTGCCTGTGGGCGGTCACTTGGACAGTAGTAATTGATCAGATGTAGATCTGTATTACCTGTCTTAAGTTTAAGTGTCTGATACTCAGCCCCTTCCATGTAGACTTTGATTTGGGAAGCCATGATGTTATTTCTTACAAGGGTCAGTATCCCACCTTTTCGCCTGTCCTTTCGGTCAGATCGGTAACACTGGTAGCCTCTGATTTTGAAGGCTATATTTTCATTGAGGTGAGTTTCTTGCAAGCAACATATGCTTACTTTTTCTTGGTCCAAGATTTTTTCTAATTCTACTTTTTTGTTGCTGACTCCCTCCGCATTCCAGTGCATTATTTTAAGTCTTCGTTTGGTAAGGCCAGTCATCCTATTCTCATGTCCCCTGGCTCCACAGGACATCTGAGAAGGACCTCCAGTAGTTGGGGTTGGACCCTTTCGAGACATAGGGCCCGGCACTGCACCTGCCTGGGGGTCCAAAGCAGGGCGAGCACCATAATGATTAGCAGTAGTCGACATATTCCATTTTGCGTGATTGCGTGGCATTCTGATTTCTGTGGTGCGCCTCTTGGCTGGTTGCCTCCGTCTTCAGCACCTTTCTTTGCTAGAGCAGACTGTGGTCTCACTCGAGTGTAGATGTGTACACACGCACACACCTGTCTGCGCATGCATGTACGTGCATACACATCTAGAGCATACTGGTTATTTTCCGGCGCCAGAGATTCGCCGTCGCCCCTTCTCCTGTTAGTTTAAACAGGTCCGCCGCGTGAAGGCCAGGAGTTGGACTTTTGCTGCATAGGTTATGTATTCACGAGCCATTGAGGTATTTAAGCAATGTTGGGCGCTCACCCCAACACTGCGCCTCGGCTACATACAGCAACATTTGGAACCCGATATTTAAGTGTTTGTAATGTGCATATCTAGATAAGGGTCTTTTCTTTGTAGAATGACTGCCATTAGGAGTTGATTATTTTATAAAAAAATATTGTTCAACTTTATTACTTGTATATTTTACTTTCAGTGTGAACATTTTATTTCATACTTATGTTTTCAACCACTTTTATGTTTTGTTCATTATAAATATTGTAAATGTTTGTTGTTTGATTGTCTAGATTTTTCAATGTTTGTAATATGCTTCAAGATGCTTCAGTGTTTGTACAATCATTGAAATAAGTGTTCAGTGTTTGTTCTGTTGTTCGTATACTCTCAACCACATTTTGAAATGTACACTTCAACCATATTTTACAGATCGGCCATGGTTCTGTGATGTTCCATGCGTGGATCTCCCGGATTCACACGGTAAAAAGTGGTGTCCTCCATTATAGCACTTTGTTGTATGGATCCAACTCTTTTGGACCTGTTCTTCAGTCTGAGATGGAGATGTGGAAGGGTTAAAGCGTTGTTTGTTACATGAAACTGTAACTATTTTGACTATTTAGAGATGGAAATGTGGAAGGGATTAAAGCACTGTTTGTTCTAGGATTTATGAAACCGTGGGACATTTAGACCAGTTCTTTCGGAAAATATGGACAAGTGGAATGATTATAGTGCTATTTTTTACATGAAACTGTAACTATTTTGGACTGATCTTTGGTAGGAAATGAATATGTGGAAAGGGCTACTCACACATCACTATGTGGTGTCCACCATTATAGCACTCTTTGTTGTAGGGTGAATGGTACTGTTGCGCTTTTAGACCAGTTTTTAAGGAAAAGATGGACATGTGGAAAGGATTGTAGCACTGTTTGTTGTAGGGTGACTTATGCTGTAGTGCTTTAGACCAGATCGTTAGAAAAAGATGGACACGTGGAAAGGATTATAGCACTGTTTGTTGTAGGATTTATGGCACAATTAGTGTAGTTCTTGAGGAAAATATGGACAAGTAGAAAGGATTATAACACTGTTTGTTGTAGGATTTATGAAATTGTGGCACGTTTGGGCTTGTTCTTTAGGAAAAGTTGGACATTTAGAGAGGATTATAACTCTGTCTTTTTGTAGCATTTAAAATATGGAAAGAATTATAGCATTGTTTGCTGTGGTATTAATAAAACTAACTCTTTTGAGCGTGTTCTTTAGTTAGAGTGTGGAATGGATATGTTTGTTGCAGTATTTATGAAACTTAACTCTTTTGGGCGTGGTCTACAGATGAATGTGTGGAAAGGATATGTTTGTTGCCGTATTAATAAAACTTATCTCCTGTGGGCGTGGTCTACAGGTGAATGTGTGGAGTGGAGATGTTTGTTGTAGTATTTATAAGACTTAACTCTTTTTGGTGTGATCTACAGGTGAATGTGTGGAATGGAGATGTTATTTGTAGTATTTATAAATCTTAACTCTTTTTGGTGTGGTCTACAGGTGAATGTGTGGAATGGATAAGTTTGTTGTAGTATTAATAAAACTTATCTCCTTTGGGTGTGGTCTTCAGGTGAATGTGTGGAATGGAGATGTTTGTTGTAGTATTTATAAAACTGAACTCTTTTTGGTGTGGTCTACAGGTGAATGTGTGGATTGGAGATGTTTGTTGTAGTTTTGACAAAACTAACTGTTTCGGGCATGTTCTTTAGTTCTTCAGGCTGATATTCTGAATACTCTACGAGAAGTAAGTCATTTGCGAGAACCAAGTGATGACTGAATCTCTGCGAGAACAGCAAGTTAAAAGAAGTGTGGCCAAACAAGAACACTATGTGGGAAGCCAAAGAAGATTAATAAACCAACACAGAACTGCTATTGTTAGCGCAACACGTTGCAGGATTTACTGATGAGGGGATCTGAGCACTTATGGACTAAATGGTTCGGTGTGCAGTGAGGATGATCTGTCGACTAACTAACTAACTAATTAACTAACTAAACTAAACTAACTAAACTAATCTATTTTGTTGCATCTTAATTTCTGGTCCCTTTGCATGTTGTGGCTTTGTTCTTTTTAAACTTTTCTTCCATTTTGATTCCAACTAATGAAGTGAGGTTTTGCATAATGTCTTTCTAATTTTGAATTTATTGCTGTTGGTAGTAGTTTCCCCTTATTTGGGTTCTTTATGAGGTTCATGAAAATCAGTACACAGCATCCAGTTGAGGGTCGAAGAGATGTTTACATCGTTTTAAGGCTATGCTTAGAGATAGAGGAAGGATTTTTGTATTTAAAGTACCTCCGTCAGCATTCCAGCCCTTTTCTGATAACTTTTAACCTCATTTTCTGCTAGGGCAGATTTTTCATTTTCTGCTATGGGCATCCAATTTTCCTCTGATAGTTCATGTGTGTCTTCTGTCTGCCTCTCTCATAACATGGTAATATACATTGCTTATATTCACAACATTCATTTGACAGTGTTTTTCCTATGTGAATGTAACATGCATAATCGATAATCGATGTTCGAAAGATGAGTGGTTGGAAAGGCCGAAAGTAAGACGGGTATGTGTGCCAAATTTGTGACCCTTTGAAAATAAAGTTTGTTTTTTTCATTCGTTTGTACCTTGGTTTCTGTTTTGTAAGTGGATCTTTCACCATTGTAAAGGTACAAATACTGTCTTCTCGGCTTTTTAGAAATAAGAAAGAGAAATCTAGCCACATATAAGAAATTGAGGCCTGGGACATACACTGGTGTTGGATAGAACCCAATGAGAAAACCTGACAATAGTACAGTGACACCCCCCCCCCCCCCCCCCCCCCCCAAAAAAAAAACAAAAAAAACGGGACCATCAAATCTTTGAAAAATTGAAAAAGCTTTGGGCATCATTGGGACAACACAGAGGATTGGATTGAGATCAACAGTGGTTCCAGCAGCAAGACGGGGGCGACCCCACACACATCAGATGACTCTCTATCCTGGCTGAGAGAGCGATTTCAGGGGAGACTGATCAGCATGAAGTGTGACTTGGGGTGGGCATAGCATTCACCTGACTTGAATCCCCTAGATTTTTATATATACGGGGGCATCTCAAGGTTAATGTGTACCATAACAACCCTCAAACGATTGGTGAACTGAAGGCAGTAATCACCGCAAAGATCAGGGAAATCCCCACAGAGGAATGTGGTCGAGTAATTTACAATTTAGCGCAACATATGCAAATGTGCATCCAACGTTGCGAAGGCCATTTGGAGCATATTATGGAAAGAAGATAATGCAAAGCTACCTAGGTAACTGAAACTGTTTGAAATTATTGTACAGAGACCGAAGTTTACATTCACAAAATTTCAAGAAATTTACTTGACCTTTGTAGGATTTAATAAACTTTTTATGGGTTATGTTTTTGTGTGTGTCACCCTGTATAATTACAAGACTGAATTTTCTGACACCCATGGGCAAGTGAAAGTAAAATGTGACATGTCCTTTGCAGAATGATCAATCCTGGTTGATTTTCTTGGCAATTTTACGTTAGTGGTTTGCCCTTGGATTCTGAATGAGAAGTCAATGTTGAAGTCCAACTTATTGCCGGTGTAGGGATGAAACCTCTTACCCCGCCATCATTAAATCTCTTACCCCGCCATCATTAAACCTCTTACCCCGCCATTATTAAACCTCTTACCCCGCCATCATTAAACCTCTTACCCCGCCATCATTAAACTTCTTACCCCGCCATCATTAAACTTCTTACCGGTGTAGGGATGAAACCTCTTACCCCGCCATCATTAAATCTCTTACCCCGCCATCATTAAACCTCTTACCCCACCATCATTAAACCTCTTACCCCACCATCATTAAACCTCTTACCCCGCCATCATTAAACCTCTTACCCCGCCATTATTAAACTTCTTACCCCGCCATCATTAAACTTCTTACCCCGCCATCATTAAACCTCTTACCCCGCCATCATTAAACCTCTTACCCCGCCATCATTAAACTTCTTACCCCGCCATCATTAAACCTCTTACCCCGCCATCATTAAACCTCTTACCCCGCCATCATTAAACTTCTTACTCCGCCATCATTAAACTTCTTACCCCGCCATCATTAAACCTCTTACCCCGCCATCATTAAACCTCTTACCCCGCCATCATTAAACTTCTTACCCCGCCATCATTAAACTTCTTACCCCGCCATCATTAAACCTCTTTCCCCGCCATCATTAAACTTCTTACCCCGCCATCATTAAACTTCTTACCCCGCCATCATTAAACCTCTTACACCGCCATCATTAAACCTCTTACCCCGCCATCATTAAACCTCTTACCCCGCCATCATTAAACTTCTTACCCCGCCATCATTAAACTTCTTACCCCGCCATCATTAAACCTCTTACCCCGCCATCATTAAACCTCTTACCCCGCCATCATTAAACTTCTTACCCCGCCATCATTACACCTGAAGCTGAACACATTAGTGGGAGATCTGAATACAGGAGAAGTTTAACAAATTAGTGGGAGATCTAAAAACACAGGAGAAGTTTAATGAATTAGTGGGAGATCTAAAAACAGGAGAAGTTTAACAAATTAGTGGGAGATCTAAAAACACAGAAGAAGTTTAATGAATTAGTGGGAGATCTACATACAGGAGAAGTTTAATGAATTAGTGAGAGATCTAAAAACACAGGAGAAGTTTAACGAATTAGTAGGAGATCTAAAATCACAGGAGAAGTTTAACAAATTAGTGAGAGATCTAAAAACACAGGAGAAGTTTAATGAATTAGTGAGAGATCTAAAAACACAGAAGCTTAACAGATTAGTGGGAGATCTAAAAACACAGGAGAATTTTAATGAATTTGTGGGAGATCTAAACTCACAGGAGAAGTTTAACGAATTAGTAGCAGATCTAAAATCACAGGAGAAGGTAATTACAATCAGAGATAAATAATGTGGGGAGCATATGGGCACAGCTGCAGAAGACAGCACGTGATAGGATGGCTAACAGAGGATATAGAAGCAGCAACAGCAGCAGAAGAAGATTTCTAATCATACATATGATAGGAGACCAGCATGACTGAATGGATAAGAGAGCTCGCTCATAAACATCCGGTGTGCTGATGCTGAGGTAGCGGGTTCATCCCCTATACCAGTCAGTTTGACTAAAATGTTGACGTGCATATGTTAGCGGTCTCGGCTGGCAAACATTAGTTTCATCTTCGTGCCAGGGCATGCGGGAGTACAAGGAAATGAGTGGGCTGACAAGCTCGCAGGTAAGGCTATTGTGGAGGCGGACGTGCCATGGACCAGGCTGACATTCTGAATGATCTACGAGAAGTAAGACTTTTGCGAGAACCAAGTGATGACCGTGAATCAACAACCATGGTCAGACTGCGAGAACTGCAAATTAAAAGAGGTGTTTTCCAAACAAGAACACTATGCAGGATGCCAAAGAAGATTGATAAACCAACACAGAACTGGCGTCGTTAGCCGCTACACGCTGCAGGATTTGCTGAGGAGGGGATCCGAGCACTTATGGACTGAATGGTTCGATGTGCAATGAGGATGATCTGTCCACTAACTAACTAACTATATGTTAGTTGCATACCCATTACATTACATTACAGAAGGGGTTATTCGCAATCCCAAAGCCGCATCCGAAGCACAGCAGACCGCATTGCGCTTGTTTTCTTACAATAGTATGAGTTGTTCAGAAAGCAGCGGTAAACTACTGAACATAAACTTGCCAAGAAATCACAAACAGCCAAAAAATGCTGGGATTGACTGCAACTTCTTGTAAAGGTTATGCGTCTAACTCAGCAAACGGTTTGCCTTTTCGCAGAGAGAGATCAAGCCATGAAATCAACCCTTTTGCCTGTAAAACCTTAGTTTTGAGCTGAATCTCATTTGTATGCGACTTGTGAATTACTCAGAGTTCAATAAGATGTGACAATGAGCTATAACATCATTACAACAATAGGAAATCAATAATCGTTATATATACTTTTTTTTTGTTGCATATCCTTTACAGGACATCGCTGTCAACACCAGCATCTTTCAGCTGTATGTTGATCTCTTGGCAAGATTACGCTCAGTAGTTTGTCATTGCTTTCTGAGCGGTCGGCTCACATACCCTGTAAGTTACCGATGCGATTCGAACCACTGCTGATTCTTACCGTCACACGTTACCGACGAGAGTATACGAGATTACGGAGAAAAGTCATAACCTCTAAGCCACGAAGCCGGCGTTATATATACAAATACATATAAATAACAACAATATGCATTGTGTTATTGTCCTATATTTGAACGAATGCAACATTTATATTTTGGGCAAAATGAGACTGTCTTGATTGCAAAATTGTTTTTAGTTGCAAGATTTCATATTTGTTTTTAAGCAAAACCTTGTGGACGAGACAGTTGGACATCTTAAAGAGCTTACCCGTTTCAATGCTGGATATCCTAAAGAGCCACTTTTCAATGTTGGACGTCTTAAGGAGCTTAAACTTTTCAATGCTGGACGTCTTAAGGAGCTTACACTTTTCAGTGTTGGATATCTTCAGAGCTTACACTTTTCAGTGTTGGATATCTTCAAGAGCTTACACTTTTCAGTGTTGGATATATTCAAGAGCTTACACTTTTCAGTGTTGGATATCTTAAGAGCTTACACTTTTCAGTGTTGGATTTCTTAAAGAGCTTAGGCCTACACTTTTCAGTGTTGCATATCTTCAAGAGCTTACACTTTTTAGTGTTGGATATCTCCAAGAGCTTACACTTTTCAATGTTGGATATCTTCAAGAGCTTACACTTTTCAATTGTTGGATATCTTCAAGAGCTTACATTTTTCGATGTCCAACTACCAAAGCATGTTTACATGTGCGTGACACCTCCCTTGTTTATAATCTGGAAGAAAAAAGATTTGAGTTGAGTCAAGAACAGACATCACAGCACTTGGGACATTCCCATAAGTGCTTCGTCCTCACATGCAACAGCCAGCGAAGAGTTCCAATGCCAATGTTAGCAGTCTGATCATGTGTCCGTCTGGTCTTTCTCATCTCATCTCATCTCATCTCATCTCATCTCATCATGTTCCTCTTGTACCTTGCGGTGTTGAGGTGAAGTATAAACAGCAAGAGAATGTCCGTTTATGGGTTTCATGTATCGATATTCCCATGGACTCTGTTATTCCCTCCGTCCATCGTTTACGTGGTCGGCCTCTTCCTCTGCTTCCATCTGGTCTGTACATTATTGCTTGTTATGGTATACTGTTAGTTGGTAATCTACTTACATGGCCCAACCATTTGACTTGCTGCCTTCTAATAAAATCTAGCGCTGCCATAACTCCCACTTTAGTCCTGATTTCTTCATTTCTGATCTCTCTTGCTGATACATTGAGTATTCTTCTCAGGAATCTCATTTCTGTTGTGATTTATCTTTTCTCTTTTTCTGTCATTGTCCAGGTTTGGCATTGACATTGGCGTTTGGCCTTTACTCGAGTGAAATAACGGTAATAGAAAGAATTTTTGAAAAAAAACATTGTTTAAAAGTCAACAGGATCGACTATAATGCACCGGGATTTTATCCCATATGGCTCAGTCTCTTTACGCAGCACGGAAAGCATCGCACAAAGCACGAACTCCGTAGCATGCACTCGTGAACCGAAGATATCAAACCCACATCCTTTGGAGCTCGAGTCAGACGGCTTGACCACTTCACCACGGAGACTCCCAATGGAATGGAAAAAATAGTTTCTGGAAGATAAGGCAATGTCGGGCCGGCGAGACGGTGAGCTGGATATTAAGGAGACGATGAGCATGAAAATATTTAGTGACGACTCTAAAATGCTGTATTCCCTTAGTGTGTTTAAACTGGATTCCATGGGCAAACAAAATGCTAACAAATTTCATCGATTTCTCCTCATTATCATGTACCATGCCGATAAGCATGGGCAATTATGTTTCACATCTCGCACGATCACCAGAGTCGTGGATCAGCTCCGTGTTCTTGTCTCGACCAAGCCATCCATATATTTACTTCTCTGACTTCTTGACACCTCATAAATTATGACCATAACATGAACAAAGAAAAAGCGTTTGGTATAATGTGTCACGAGCGTTTGGAGAGAAAATAATGGAGGGGTATATGCCTGGGAAGAGAGGAAGAGGAAGGCCAAAGAGAAGATGGGTGCAGGATGTGGCGGATAATCTCCAGATGTGTGTATCGGACGTGGGACATCTAGCTTGTGATCGAGAATTTTTTCGGAAGGTTCTTATGGGAGCGAGGTTCTGCAAAGGACATGCCACTGAATGAATGAATACTGTATTAGACGAAGATTAAACGACTGCTCTAATATAGTAGTGAGGTATTATTGTAATTAGGCAGTTCAAGTGGGTTTTATACAAACGGAAAGAGTTTGTGTTAAATTTGAAATTACTGTGAGGGTAACAGATGCTTTACATGCGAACAATATCTGTGACTATGTCTTTTAATTGTGTTAGCTTAATTATTCATTTATTCACTTCATCTCTGTGGCGAAGTGGTCAAGCCGTTTGACTCGTGCTCCGAAGGTTGTGGGTTCGTTTCCCAACCGCGCCCTTCGGTTTACGAGTTAAATGTTTCGGAGACTCCTGTGGGTCGTCGCTAAAAGCTACGGAGTTCGTGCTTTGTGCGACGCTTTCCGCGCTGCGGAAAGAGACCGAGCCATATGGGATAAAAACCCGGTGCAATGAAGTCGACCCTGTCGACTTTTAAGCGACTTTTAAGTGACTTTTTATTCACTTCATAAGATATATAACTCTGTGTCGTCTGACACGATGCAGTGAAATATGCCAGGCAATAAATCGTGCAACATATTGTTTGTGACTTATGTGTTTAATTTAGTGACACCTGGCACAATTGATGGTAAAGAGCAAGGGGAAAGCAGATAAATAAATACTTGCATGGCTTGGCCTTGTGGCATAAAGAAGACAAGAAAACACCTGTTTCAATACTGGCCATCGTGTGAGATGACCAAGCATAACCACCTACGCTTTTTAGCATGGCTCATGATGATGAATAATAACCCACCAAACTAACATACAGATTTCAATAAAAAGAATGCCTAACACCACTAATCACTCCCAGGTCTTTAGATCTGGTTTAAGAATCCAAACAGGAGATAACCCACGCGGAGATTTTATCAAGAGCCGTCCAGACACGTATCAAATTCCAGCAAGCCTATTGTATCGATTACCATAATCTAGAGATTAGCTGTGGGGTATTACCCCGCCACTGAATCTTGCTTGAGGCAAATACAAAGGGACAAAAATGTAAATAGGTAAAGGGGTGTTTTATCACGTCTTCTGGCGTGTGGGATATATGGTGCTATTTTAACGGATCCAGTGCCAAACAAAAATTAGGCTTGAACCTAACAAAAAATGGATGGTGGGAAGTGGGAAGAAGGGTATGTCACAGTTGCGACCTAAGAGTTGATAATATGGTAGCAGACATGTTGCATTTTATATCAAATTAAAGGGGGTTGCTTTAGGAAAACTACTGTATGTAAGCCCATGTCAGATATGGGGAGTCGCTTACGACGATTAATCATTCCATTGCATTTAACCAGTTAATATATCAATCGGCGCTTGATGGCGGTGTGGTCAATATGGTGCCGACTGCTTTTACTTTCATGACGCCCATGGTTCAGGTAGGATCACGCGTCACCCTGGGCAGTTAATAAGGAAGCTCGCTTAAATGGTGGTTCGAACAAATGATCAAAATGTCTACAACCAGGCAAACGTTCTAGCCACTGCGAGGTTGTTTGTGGTGTGAACTGCATGTTCGAGAGTAAATTGAAGTACTTGGCTATCAATATCATCTTTGACAGGTGTTTGTCTTTTAAGGATCATGTGGAGGATTTGGTGGTGAAGGCTGATAGGGGACTTAATGCATTGAGGGCTATGGCAGCAACCGGGGTAGATCAGAGGATGTTGTACAGTCTCTTTCAGCAGTTAATAATTTATGTCATTGAGTATGGTTTGGGGCTGCTGACAGTATCAAAAAGCCAGCTTGAAAGGTTAGAGCGCATACAGAATGTGCCATGTGGTTAATACTGGGGTGCACAAAGGACACACCAATTATCTGCATGAGGCATATCCTGGCGCTACCAACAAAGACGGATAGACATAGGGTCCTTCAGACCAAATGGTACCTGAGAGTTGCAGCGGACAGGGATCACCCGCTGCGCGCAGCAATGGATATGGTAAAGGGTCATAGACTAAGACGAGGCAGGTCCTGGATGGCACAGGCAGAACTTTCTATAAGTTAGGTGTTTGATCTAGAGACCATCAATCGTGAAAGAGAGTGGGTTGAAGTGCCGGATGACATGACGGACTGGCACAATGTAATAATAACACTGGGTCGTGAGTGCAGAGAATGGGCAGCGGGCCGCACTGAGTTTGAAGTGCAACAGCTGATCCAGTGCAACACACATCAAGGTGACATAGTCATCTACACCGATGGGTCAGTGGTGAGAAACAGACGTAGTGGCTGGGGCTTTATTGCAAAGGCAAATGGGCGAGTCTTGAAAAAGGAGAGCCTGGCATATGAGGCTACGACCTCCAGCATGAGAATGGAGGTGGAGGCAGTGATAGCGGCATTCCGGTGGCTAGAGGAGACTATTACAACACACGTTGTGTTCATTACAGATACAAAGAATATGCTTAGCAAGGCGGAGAAAGGAATGTTTAGTGTGGAATGGCTCTCGTCGCTTCAGAGGTCACAGATTGTGAGAATTGTATGGATATTTTGCCCTGGCCATGCGGGTGTACGGGGGAATGAACAGGCTGATATGCTAGCAGGAAATGCACTTCTTGGTGGTATCTTGCCTATGGACAAGGGGGACGTGGTCATGCGCTTGTGGGACCAAGTGGAGAAGGCGGAGGAACAGATTGAGAACCCATATGTGGAAAGAATGAGCTTGCGGGAGATCGGCAGGGGTTCTGGAAGAATCTCAAAACTGAGAGGGAAGAACAGGAGCTGTGGCGAAGTGGTCAAGCCGTTTGACTCGTGCTCCAAAGGCCGTGGGTTCGATTCCGGGCCGCGTCCTTCGGTTTACGAGTTAAATGTTTCGGAGACTCCTGTGGGTCGTCGCTAAAAGCTACGGAGTTCGTGCTTTATGCGACGCTTTCCGTGCTGCGGAAAGAGACCAAGCCATATGGGATAAAACCCGGTGCAATGAAGTCGACCCTGTCGACTTTTAAGCGACTTTTTTTTTCAACATTTAATCTGATAGAGGTGGGAACGATTAGTAGTATGACTCTTCGCTGGCTGTTGAACGAGGGGACTGAGCACGTATGGGAATGTCTTGAGTGCTTTGATGTCGGTTCTTGACTCAAATCAACTGCGTGTTCGAAAAAAAAAAAAAAAAAACTGGCGTAGCTGGCTCAGGGTTGCCACTTTTCTTTGACAGAAAACATCTAGAAACGGAACAAACAACATCTAGAAATATCTAGACTGTGTAGGTGAACATCTAGAAAAACATACGGATTGGGAAATGACTGCCGCTTCCATCAAAGATTAACTGTATATTTCGTGGAGGACTTTGTGTTGGCATTCTGGCGGCTGCATTATGTACAGGGAAATGCTTTTATCATCTGACCGCGGTTGTTTGTGGCGTGAACTGCATGTTCGGGAAAAAATGGCGTAACTCCTGTCTATTCCACTATTCACATGGGGCAGTATGGAGCATTTTGTGTGATATTCACTGGCACAGGAACGGAGCATAATGGGGACAACCCGTTGCTGTGAAATTGGAACCGCGACTAACTAACTAACAAGATAAAGAGAAGGCATAATTGCTCTAACACATTTATAAAGTTTTCATCATTATCGGGTGTCTTATCGACTGGCGTGAATGATACTGCTTTTACACATCTCGCCATTTCTAACAGAACATATCAGTTCGTGTGCTGTTGGTTGTTGAATTGACGCCTGCCACTCTGCCCGAAGCATGGCTGTCTTCACCTTTCTCTTCATACTTTGTGAGTCTGTTTCTTAGGGTTTAATAGCAAGACATACCACACTGAGCGTGAGGGTTGGTGGAATCTTTAGGAGCTAGCGCTGATGCAACGAGTCTGGTGGGACGAGAGTTCTGCAAAGAGAGGAACATATTGGTTACTATTCTTCCGTCTATTCAGGCCCACACCATATGATTTTCCTAACATTTCACACAATCATTGCAGGTTCCTGCCTTGGGGGAGTATTATTGATTTGTTAGTTAGTTGCATATCCTTTACAGGACGTCACAATCAACCCCAGCATAGTTTGGCTGTTTATGACCTCTTGGCAAGGTTACGTACAGTTATTTGCCATTGCTTCTTGAACGACAGGCACACATACTATGTTGTAAAAACCCTACGAAAGGCGGTCTGCTGCCAAATCGCCCGCTGCTGTGTTCCGAACTGCGTCGGTAACCCCTTCGTTATATTATTATTAGTGGTAAAAACTCCCCCGTGGAGCAAGCACAACAGAAGATTGCCGATCACCGTAAGCTCTCCACTCTCACCGAATGTTTCGGACCCTTTGCTCTCTTGAAAGTGTGGATAAAATTAATGCAGCTGTGATAAAACTGCGGACATATGAAATAACACGAAATAATGCAGCTTTACAGAACACAATAACGGAAAAGATTTGACGCTGCGGCGACTAAGCTTTAACAGCAAACAAATACATAAAACACAAGACATAAGCAAACATTATTATTACTACAATGTTAAGTAAAGCTGCATTACGACGTGTTATTTTATATTGTTTATATTTCTACAGCTTTACTGCAGTTCTACTAATTTTATTCAGACTTTAACTATGTTTACAAGTGCAAATAAGTGTACAGTCTTGTCCTGCTAATCGTTATAAGTTATATGTTTTATTATATCTTGAGTTTAGTTTAGTTTAGCTTAGTCGTTGGATCAACATCACGGCACTCGGTTTAACCCAAAAGTGCTCCGTTTTCCTCCTAACTCAAACCTGAGTCTGGAGAAACTCAGCTCAATGCACGAACTCCGTTGCATCGGTGAGGTTCCTGAAATACGTTGGGTAGATTTTTAACTCGAAATTTTGTCCGGGCAGCGCCGTTAGGCTACTCTTTTTCGATTTCCAACTTCCAAGGGATTTTTTACGTGCGCAACAATACACACGGGCGTCCGATCTCACTACCCAGAGACCAGGGGAAATTTTTTATTACTGGAATTGTTTATTACTCACCGGGGCCTGAACCCGGGACCTCCAGCACTCGAGGTGGACACCATACCTCGAGACCGCTCAGCCCCTCTGTATCTTGAGTTTTGTGTATTATTAGCTGATGAAGGCTAGTCGCCGCATCGTCCTATGTTTTCCGTAATTGTGTTCTTTCAAGCTGCATTACTTCGTGTTATTTATTTTACACTCTCAAAGGATTATGACTCCCGTACGTTTTTCCTCTGTCGTGCATTCGCATATCCACCATATTATTCTTATTTTTCTGTTGTTTTTGTAACAAACTGATAAATGTAAAGAAAGGTTTAACCAAATTCCAAGCAAAATGTTAATAATAACTGTCAGTATTGATTAGCTCTCGTAGAAGATTAGAGGATGGAAGTAAATTTTAGTGGACATAGTTGACAATAGATCAAATGAAACCCTTAGGCACATATGATGTGATTGAACGACCAAATGTACATTGCCGCATGACAAACCAATAATACCTTTTCAACACAGATTCCAACAAGACAAGGAAAGAAAAGACTAGCGGAACTCAACAGCGAGAATGGAGACAGAACAACTCAATAGACGCCTGTAGCAGATTGGCTATTATATTCTCCCCTCCGCGTTTCAGTTCGTTGTCAAGAAACTACCCAACGGAACAAAGTTGGACCTTTGATAAAAGGCGCATTTGCCCGATACAAATAGTTATAAGTATGGCGTTGGCTTATCGTCATGTTGCCGGGGTGGCATTTACTTTAGGTTTAGACTAGGTAAATAGCGAGGGGACCCGACTACACATAGTTCTCTTGAGATTTTCGCTGTTGTTGTAAGAGATAACGCTTACCTTCGTAAGTATTTGTAACATGATCTTAACTCTTAAACGTCTCTAGGATTCAGTGTAATATTTGTGTGTGTGTGTGTGTAAAAATAAAGTAAAGAGCCCATTTAAATACTTTAAGACGCGTTAGGGTGTGTGGTTTTTATAGGCGCTCGATGGGTTTGTGGTCAGTGAGGATCATCATCGTCGTCATCATCATCATCATCATCATCATCATCATCATCATCATCATCATCATCATCATCATCATCATCATCATCATCATCATCATCATCATCATCATCATCATCATCATCATCATCATCATCGTCGTCATCATCATCATCATCATCATCATATCCTAGACAGGTATGTCTCTTCTTTAAATGTTTGTTAACAGATTCAGTGTCGAAGGATACTATGCCGCCAAATGCGACATCCTATTTATACAGAAGGATGATGTATCGATCGCTATACTAGAGTCATCATGTTCTTTGTTTTGTTTCATGGTATCTTCCACAATTTCAATGCTCGGTGAATGGACATTTACATTATAATAATATACACATATACATATACATTATAATAGTTGTTTATTTGATTGTGCACCATGTTTGGTCCAGACCGACTTTTTGTTTGGGACTGAATCACTGAATATACCGGACACAGCATTAGGGTTTGTGTGTTTGTTATTTGACCAATGATGGGTTCATATACTTCTTCTTCTTCTTCGTTCATCCGGAGTTTTTTTTCGGATGTGATTGCGTTGTGCCTGTTTACAGCAGAGCTGCGTTCTTGCGCCGTTAGGCCGACACATCCGACTTCTGCGGGCATTTGTTGACCGGGTTAACCTTCCCGGGGGTTTCTTAGGACGTTTGACTCTCACTGTTGTGGTGTTATCCCCCATCCCAGCTGGTCCATATAGAACAGCCAAAGATCCTGGTCAGCCCTCAAGGGAAGGCAGGGGCAGACCACGGGCATTCCCCGCCATCCAAGGAGGCTTCCATACTTGCAGAGCCGATACATAGCGCTCTGGTACTGGGCTCACCCAAGGAATCGTCACGTCCTGCACATGGCTGCTTAGCCTCACTTCCGTATATTGGGCCTTCCGTTCACCATAGGCTGTTCTTCCGGAAACCAGAAGTATGCAGTCTGCAGATGACATCCACACAGTGAGCTTTCGATTCGGACTTTCCATGTAATGGATTTGCTAGCCAAGCAATATTCCATTTCGTGCCACTAGGACACTTTTCCACCTTTTATGAAGCCCACACAGTGGGCTTTTGATTCAGACTTTCCACGTAATGGATTTGCTATCCAAGCAATATTCCATTTCGTGCCACTAGGACACTTTTCCACCTTTTATGAAGCCCACACAGTGGGCTTTTGATTCGGACTTTCCACGTAATGGATTTGCTATCCAAGCAATATTCCATTTCGTGCCACTAGGACACTTTTCCACCTTTTATGAAGCCCACACAATGGGCTTTTGATTTGGACTTTCCACGTAATGGATTTGCTATCCAAGCAATATTCCATTTCATGCCTCTGGGTCTTCATGCACCTTTAAATGTCAACCTGTATATAGTTAAAGTAATCTGCGGTCAACTTTAGCTTGTTGATATCGCCATAGAGCTTGTCCTCAAATGAAGCAGGTGTGGGCCAAAATATCTTTCTCTGTTCTGCATACGTTGGGCAATCCTGTAGCAAATGTTTTGCTGTCATTTTTCCAGTTCTACAATTACATTCATCGGTATCTCCTATCTTTAGTTTATTGAACAAGTGGTATTTCAGCCTGTTATGTCCTGTGCGGAGTCTGAAGATTGCTACTTGTTCTCTTCGGTCGAGTTTGTAATATGCATCATCCTTCTGATGGCCTGGATGCTCAGATTCCCATTTGGTTCTATAAGTGCTTTTTATCAACCTCTTTGCCTCATTATAGGTTATGTCTATGTCAGGCTGTGGTAGTCGTCCGCCCTCTTTTGCCAGTCTGTCAGCCTCTTCGTTTCCAGGTATACTGCAATGTGATGGGATCCACTGTATTACAACTTTTTTGGATTTCTGGCATAGACCATGGAGTGCTGCTCTTAGGTCAGTTAGTTCTGTGCTGTTATTGCTCTTGAGTATTGAGACAGCTGACTTTGCATCTGTGAAGATAGCTATTTGCTTCTCTTTATTTTCCTCCATCAGGAGCATTTCTGCTGCAGTTTTCAAAGCCTCTACCTCCGCTTTGAAGTTACTTGAAAATTTTCCAGTTGCCATTGAATGTGTTTTTTTCACTCCATTTTTTAAATTTAGGAGAATTCCTCCTCCTCCATTCTCTATTGAATTTTTGGCTGATCCATCTGTATATGCATGGGTCCAATTCCTGCTTGGGTAATGTTCTTTTATGTAGTTTAGGGTTATTTCTCTTCTTTCGGTTTCATGCTGAGTGTTCTTTTTCTCAATACCAGGAATGTTTTCTATCATCTCAGGCAGTTGCTGCTGTCTCCAAGCTGGGAACTTGTGTGCATTGTGTATGGGCTTGACTGTTGATATGTTAAGTATAGGATCTGCCCTAATCCTTCGTTTTGCAGTTTCTACAAGTTGCTACGCTTCAGTCTTCCCTTTCCAAAACCATTAAATCTGTTGTACATAGGGTGGTCTGTCAATCTTCTAAATTTTTCTGCTTGTTGCTGGGCTCTGCTATCTCTTCTATCCTGCATTGGTTGTAAATAAGTGATCTTTTCTAGTTCATTAATAGGCGTTGTCTTCAGGCTTCCAGTTATGATTCGCATTCCTTGGTTTTGGACTCTACTTATTTTGTTAAAGTTTGACTTAGCTGCTGTTGCCCAAGCTGCAATGCCATATTCCAGTACTGGCCTCACCCGTCCAGTATATAACTTCTTGAGAACTTTCTCATCTGCTCCCCACGTTGTACCAGCAAGCTTTTTCATGATTGCCATTCTCTGCCTTGCTCTTGTTCGATTTTTCTCAACCTGTGTCTTCCATGTCAGGCGACGATCAAAGGTGACTCCTAGATAGTTTGGATTTTCTTCATGGCGCAATATTTTTCCATTCAATACCAGCTTAGGTTGCTGAGTTTTATTTGAGAGGGAGAACACTGTGCATGTTGTTTTCTCCTCACTTATCTTCACTAGCCATGATTTTGACCAGTCCTCTAGCGCTAATAAGGCTTGCTGTATTCTGCTGTTAGCTGTACTAATATATTCTTCAGATGTCCATATGGCTAGGTCATCTGCAAAGGAGGATGTGTGTACTCTGGCTGGAAAATTTTCTGTGATGTCATTTATATATGCTAGGAATAATGTTGGTGAAAGAACTCCTCCTTGGGGGACACCTTGCTCCAGCAGCATCATTTTGCTTGTTTGTCCTTGTACTTTTGTCCTGGCAGTTCTGTTCTCAAGGTAGTGGCTGATCCATTTATACATTTTTCCACAAACATGCATGTTTTGCAGTTTTACTTTCAGTCCTTCCTTCCATACTTTATCAAATGCTTTTTCTAAATCTATCCAGACTGCTAGTGTGTGCTTTTTCTCTTGGAAGGCATCCTCTATTTCCTGAGCTATATAGGTTATTTGATCTTCAGTGGATCTGTATTTTCTGAATCCTGCTTGGTGTGGTGTTAAGAGTTTGTTTTCTTCCAGATGCCATGTTAGCCTGCCATTGATAATGCGTTCCATTAATTTTCCTACACAGCTAAGTAGACTGATAGGTCGATAGCCATTTGGTTCTTCCAGGTCTTTTCCTTTCTTTGGGACTGGTATTAGTATAGCTTCCTTCCATGCCTGTGGGACTATTCCTCTCTTCCAGCTGTTATTTAGGACTGCTAGTAGTTTCTTCTTTGCCTTGGTGCCTAGTCCTATTAGCATTTCATTTGTGATTCCATCCTTTCCTGGTGATTTCTTATTTTTTAGGGTATTCATTGCCTGTTCCATTTCTTCCATTGTTAGATTTGCCATCATATATTCTGCTGCTGTCTCTGTATTTCTAGTGATGTATCTGTTTGTCTTTGATTGCTTTCTTCTGTTCGGTTGTAATATCAATGTGGTTTGCATTTGCATAGTGTTCCATTAGTGCATTTGCAGCCTTTTTGCCTGTAAGCAAGGCATTTCCTTGTTTAATTGTTATTTGTTTGTTTCTAGGTCCTTCATTGTTCATGGCTTTCACTAGTTTCCATAGTTTGTTTCCATCCCTGTCAAAATTCAGGTTTTCTGTTTTTTCCCTCCAACAATCTCTTGTTGTTTGATTTACTGTTCTTTTATATTTTGCTGAGATGGCTTTGAGAGAGATGTTTGCTTCAATTGTTTGTTCTCTCTCTGCTGTCTTCCTGGCATCTTCAACTTTGTCCTCCAAACTTTGTAGTTCTTCAGTCCAGTATGGTTTGTAATTTTTCCTCGCTCCTCTTGGAATGGACTCAGTGGCTGCCTGTATTATCGCTCTGTTTAGACTTTCCACCATTTGCTTTATGTTGCCATATCGTGTATTTATGTTTTCACAATATTTGTCTGTTAGTATGGCAAATCTGTCCCAATCTGCTCGTTTGTAATTCCAGCGGGGCAAGGGCTTTTGCTCCTGTGGAACATACGCCATATTCATTTCAAGCTTGATTGGTCTGTGGTCACTACCTGCTAATTGGTCCAGCACATGGCGATCGATTTTGTGGAGGATGTCTCCTGTGCAGAAAGCTAAGTCTGGAGTAGAAGTGGTAAGCCATCTTCTGGAGTAGAAGCTCGGTGTGTCATCCGCTTTGTTGAGTAGATGGAGATTTGAGTCTATTTCCCAGTCCTCCAATTCATCTCCTCTTTTGTCAGTATCTGGGTATCCCCATCTTTCTGAACGGCTATTAAAGTCTCCGACAATAATGCAGTTTGTGTCAGTTATTTTCATGTTTGAGAGTGTAAGGTCCTTATCTGCTGGGCTATACAGATTGTAGATTCTTATTTTCACGTCCTTTATCATTATATCAACACCTATAATTTCCGTTTGGTTGTCAGAGATCACAGATACTTCGCTGCAAGGTATTGTATTTCGTGTAAGTATTAGAACTCCTCCTTTGTGTCCTTCGCGGTCGAAAGCGTGTGGCCTGATATCCTCTGACTGAGAATTTGTGATTGGCGTTGAGGTGTGTCTCTTGAATGCATGCCACATCTATTCTATCTTTATGAAGACGCTGTGTTAGGGAGTCTTTCTTCTTGTAAACTCCTTCGGCATTCCACTGTAGTATGTTGAGTGTCCGGGGTATTTGGTCAATAGCTCTTAACCTACTCCTCTGTGCCTTGACTCCACAGCACAGGGGAAGGTGACCACCAGTAGTCATGGGTGGACCCCCTCGAGGCAGGGGGCCCGGCACTATCACCGCCTGATGGGACTTCACGGGATTAGCACCATATCGATTAATTTTGATTTGTGACATCATGAATTAAGTTACGTTGCACTGCTTTGTCAAGCCTGTGGCTCAGTACATCCGATTTCGACAAGCATTTATTCGGGATGCTTTCCTAGCCTTTGACTGTCCCCAGTCTACCTACAAGGCAGCAGGTTTCACGTTGCACTGCTTTGTCAAGCCTGTGGCTCAGTACATCCGATTTCGACAAGCATGTATTTGGGGTGCTTTCCCTAGCCTTTGACTGTCCCCAGTCTACCTACAAGGCAGCAGGTTTGTGTGTCTCTTCGTCTGGTCCCTCTCCCTTGACCTGTCCGACATGGGTGGCCCTACCAGTAGCTGTGCTACCGTCGGCATAGCTCTTGGGGTCATTGGGACGCACAAGCCCCTCTACCTCGTCACGGTGGACACACAGCAGAGGGGGGGGGGGGTGGGTGGGTTCATATACAATTCTGAAACACATGGTGCTATCTCTGTCAGCCATTACATGCTATGGACTAGAATCCCTTTCAAATTAATTTCCGAAATGTAACTGATTCGGTCACGGGATTATTAAACTGAGGCTGGGATGGGCTCTAATTATAACTGCTCTTATGAGGTTGAACGGGGCAGAGGTAATGGAAAAGTGACAGACAATGCTATCTCAATGGTTAGATACGAATTATTTCAACGTCCCATAGTTGTGGATTCATGTGGATGATAGACCTGGCTAACGAAGAAACATTTTAAGAGGTGTCTAGTTGGTCATGAGTCGAAGTACACTCGTTTCTGCAGCTCCATTTGAAGGTGCTAGGTTCGAATCTCGGTAGGTAACTATAGCTGTCAATGTCTATGTTGTCTAGTGCGTTTTCACGTCTCTATTTGTTTCTTCTACCTCTATGAGTGCTAAACCAAATCTTTAAAATCAAACTTAAAAACATATTTTAAAATTCTTATAGGTGTCAAACAATACACGTATGTTTATTTATTGACAGATCTTGGGTGCTTCCATCTCCCCCTTAACATCTCCACTAGCCTCTATCAACTGATCGCAACATTTCCGTGTAGGTTAGTGAACTGTCTTGTGCTCCTGAACAAATATTACTGTCTAGCGGCCAATACCATGCGGTAGATATTCTCAGTATGATGCAAGTCTTCGAAATGCCGCCCCTTACATGTTTTGTTCTGAAAAAATGCCGCCCCCTTACGGTGCCGCCTATTTATATCATAGCACAACATGACCCTGCTGGTGGCACCCCGCTTCACGCCCATTTCCCTCTCTCTGGACAAGGAAGCAGATTCCTAGGTTTCTTTAAAGTCATCTGTTTGTCCAACATCTCTTCCAGTGTTGCTGGCCCATCCATTGCTCTTCCCACCTCGATCATCGCCATGTTCGCCAAGCGATCGGCTGGTGTGTTGCGCGCTTTTTGAGTGCGTAAGCTAAAAACACAACCGTCCACGTGCCCACGTAGCTTAATGCGCTTGCGTGTAAACTTCCGGTGTCATAACCGTCGGGGTAGGTGGTTCAATCCCTACACCGACCATTTGAACTTCTCTGTTGACTTCTTGCTCAGACAACAATGGCAAATTACTGCACGTAACATTGCCCAGTAAATCAACCTGGTATCCTCAAAAATGACAAGCAACATCTGTTTTCACTAAGACATATTAAGACAGTGGTTCTCAACCGGTGGGGAATTCCCCCCCCCCCAGGGGGGAATTTTAGAGTTTCAGGGGGGGGGGGGAGGGAAATTAAGATTATTTCAAGATCGCGTTAATACAAGAACCGATTACTTGATATTGTTTTTCCCTTCATACTGTACGGTTCTGTACGTCTCAGCCTTCTAAAATTCAATTTATAAAGTAAGTAGACCCACAAATCATGTTTTATGTGGACGTCTAGACTTTTTTTTAGTATGTGCTATTAAATTTAGCTCCCATTATTACGTATACTGTGTAGGGGAGGAGGCGGGATTTTTTGGCGAAAGGGGGGAATGACGTTCTGAAAATATAGTGAAGGGGTGCACGGGCCATAAAAGGTTGAGAACCACTGTACTAAGAGCTTGCGTGTTTACCGACCCGATGGTGGTGGGTTTGAATTTACATCGGGGTGGATTTTTAACATTGACTTGGATTTACAGGTGGACCCAGCCTTAAATGGGTATCCAGAAATATCTGTCGAAGTAAAGGCGGCCGGCTTGACGTTGACTAGATCAGTAACTGAATGTCGATAGGTCTATACAATATAGGTCTCGCACCATATACCCAATAAGCCACACGGCGCGTGAAAGAGTCCCTTACTTATGTTTAGTAACGGTTCATACTCTAGCGGTGGTACCTGTCATGGGGCTGACTTTATCTCGCGGGAGGGGAACCCCTTTTATGCCAAATGCCATTTGAATATTTGTAACATCATTCGCGAGCAACACAAAATTATCAACTCAGTTCAATATTTACGGGAAAAAAACAACATTCGGCCTCGTTCGACCTACTTCTTCGGTGTTGGTTATAACTGAGATCCGGTTTGTTTGGGTGAGTTGATTTTCTGTCTATATTTGTTCTCTCTTGCGTTAGTCCTTAACAGGGCGTTATATTTCCCCTGCTGTGTTCGTCGGGTACGGTTGGGTCGTAAGGCGCTCACGCTGATTGGAATTTTCTGTATTCTTCCTGATGAGAATCTGCCAAATTCGGTAGTCTCCCAGATATTCCTTGTTTTATTATCAACTTAGAAGTTAGTCATCTTTATACGCTAACATTTAATTAACTCAAGGATAATGTGAGGGCTGGAACTGCTGCTCTGTGGTGTCGTAGGTGATGTTAGCTGGTGTTGGTGATGTTGCTACTAGACTTATTGACGATTGTTAGTCATATTTCTATTACCTCTACCCTGTTGAACCTCAGCAGAGGAGTTATAATCAGAGTCCATTCCAGCCTCGAATTAATAATCCCGTGACCAAGTCAGTCACATTTAAGAAATTACGATAATTTGAAAATAATTATTTCCATAGGTTTAAAGCTCCTAGATTTATTGAATTTCGAGTCCCACCCGCGGTTTCCTCGGCAGGGGCAGACTAATTCATTTCGCGTACCTTATGCCTCCCGGGTCCGAACATTCCCCGTCCCTGCTTTATCTAGACGGTGCAAAGAACGTTTTGCAGGACCGTATCAATGGCATCGATTTACAACAAGGTTTGTCTGCTGTGTTGGAGCAACTTACAAGATAATATTACATAGTTGCAGATCGAGTCAACCGTTGACTGATCTGAAGTATTGCCAGAGTGGCTATTCTCCTTACAGGCAAGTAGTTGTTGCACAGTTAGTGTTGTTCAGTTCACCGTCCCTGTCCCAGACAGTTGTTTTAGCAAACTACGTTGTTTTAGTTAGTTATGTGGCTTTTACAGGACGAGATAGCCAGCCCCAACATTTTGGTTGCTTGTGATTTTTCTAGGTAATTTAATGTAACAAGAATGTAAGAATCATTTCCATGATGCAAAAAAAAAAAAAAAAAAAGCACAGATGAGGATTGGAAGCTATGTAAATGATAAAATGACAGTAAATATTAGTTTTTAAATTTGCTTTATTTAACGTTAATTTACAACAGTTTTTCGCCGTTGTGAATTTGAATAACGAAATTACACGCATATCTGTTATAGGACGTCACAGTCAGTCCCAGCATTATTTGGGTCTGTTTGTGACTTACAAGGCAAGTTTATGTTCAGTAGTCTGCCATTGCTCTCTGAACGAACCAGCGACGCCCATACCATTGTTTAAAAATCAACACTACTACTTCTAGTGCACTGGACTGATGTTTGCGTGTGCATTAGCTTTCCCCTATTACCAGTGTCCCTCGCCATCAGGCTAACACACGCCGACTTCTCAGATACTTGTAATTTATGTCCCCAAGTCAAGGACGAGAAGATAACATTTTATTTCAACTGACGTTTCTAGGGGTGTAACCAGCTACTTCCGCATCAGAGCAATGGAAGTTTAAGAGCGAACGCTATATATCCATTCGACTATGTTAACCTCCGGTTGTTAGGAATATTTTTCTTGAAGAAATTACTGTCATTTCCATATATTTACTTTGGGATTACTGCACAATATTTGAGGGTCCATCCACTTATTGTAAAATAATAGATGATTTCGTCTCAAGAGGTTAAAATAATAATATTATATTACGTATCCATTCAAATAAATTCCCAGTTCTGAACAGACGCATAGCAAACGTTTATCGCCGAATAAGAACAGAAAGTATATAAAAATCTACAAAAGAATGCTGAAATGTTATATAGAGCAGCGAATCTTGGAGCGTGAAGGACAAATTAAAACACAGAGGCTACACACAATATGTTGCCCTATTTATTGCCTGGCATATTTCGCTGCATCTCGTCGGGTGCGTACTGCAGTGTTATATATCATGTGAAGTGGATAAATAAATGATACTTATGTTGAAACAATGACAGCACATAGTCACAGTTATTGTTCGAATGTGGAACATCTGTTATCCCCACGGTAATTTTATATTTAACATGAACTCTTTCAATTTGCATAAAACCAGCTTGAACCGACTAATTGCTATCACCTCACTATGTTTGTGCAATCATTTATTGTATTATTAAAAGTATTATTTATTTACTCATGTCATATGGTATAAAACTCTACAGTATGCATCTGACGAGATGCAGCGAGATATGCCAGGCAATAAATCGTGAAGCATGTTGTTTGTGTCTTCTGTGCTTAAATTCATGAAGGGAATAATTGTTGTGAACTAACACATTAGAAAGAATGTGAACGCAACGGAAATGTCGTTTATAAGTCGAATGTTGCGAATATGCTGGACAGCCACATTCAATAGCAGCGAATGAAGGGTTAATGAAAGTAGAACATTATATACAAACGGAAGAAAGCAACAAATAATGTATGTGGGTATGTCATGAGAAGAAAAGCTGCCAACAAAACTGTCAGAGACCGAATAAGAAACGCTGGGATCAACACCTTCTGCCAGATATATTGAAAGGTAGAAGATCAAATGGTTCGGCCATCTCGTTAGAATGCAACACCATCAACTATCAACACTGGCCCTACATTAAAGAACATCTGCTACAAGTGTAAGAGGACGCCCGAGAAGAAAATGGATTGACGACATCAAAGACATTGTACAGTCATACGGAATGACACTATCCAATGCCATCCATCGGGCTCTGGAGAGCCAATTATTCCTCCCCATGACGCTTCACGGCAAACATGGAAGATAATGATGATGATAATGAATGAGAAGAAAAGCAATGGAAAACATCGTGACGACTGGAAAGATCAACCGTAGCATAGATGCCGAGAGATATGATGCTGGATGGACCGGGCCCAGGGCTTGGAGGAAGATCATCAGCGGAATTAATCCAGACCAACAGCGGCCAATGTCTGTGATAATGTTGGGGTGTGTAGTTGGTCAAGCGTTCGCTCACTTGTTCGCTCATCGAGGCGTCGTCGTCATTTAGATGTGACAAGTTCGATTCCCGGTCGGTAATTATAGTTGTCAATTTTTAGTTCTTTAGTCTTTATTTCTTTCTTCTGTTTTTATGGGCACCTACGAATACCCGTGCATTTATTTATGAACTGTCTTAGTGGCCTCAAAGGGTTCTCCAATTGAAAGTTCTTTAACAAGCCAGATGGAAGGCACAAGACTGATGGCAGAAATGAAGTTTGGAACCTTGTAGCGCAGAGACTAGCAGCCTTGTCTGCCAGCCGGTGATCTTGTGTTTGAACCCCCAATGAGGCAAACTGCTTGAATTAACCTGGGCTCCCTGGTAGAGCCAGCCTGATCAGTCACAGGGAAAGTCGAGGGAAGTAAAGGCGATCCCTATGATCTTGACCACATCGCACAGGGAGTATCGAGATATCATCATCATCGTCTTGAACGTTTGCCGTCAAGCGTCGTGGGGAGGAATAGTTTACATTCCAGCACCCGATAGGTGGCACTGGATAGCGTCATTCCGTGAGATTGTCCAATATCTTTGATGTTGTCAATTCATTTTCTTCTCGGGCGTCCTCTTGCTTTAGTGGCAAATCTTCTTTGATGTAGTGCCAGTGCTGGTAGTTGATGGTGTTGCTTTCTAATGAGATGGCCAAACCATTTGATCTTCTGTCTTTCAATATGCGTGGCACAATGTGTTGATCGCACTGTCTGTCTGATACTCGGTCTCTGATAGTTATGTTGGCAGCTCTCCTCATGCATCTCATCTCACATGTGTTGATTTTGTGTAAGGTTGATTTGGACAATGTCCAAGTTTGATCGATCTGCCTATACAAAAATTGGTATACAACCATTTTCACAACAAACCTAAAGGTGTGTAAACACAGGTACTTTACTTAATGGTGGAAACACACGTTGCTGTCACGCGTTGAGCACGGTAGCAACTGTTGGTATGAAAGCACACAACGCTACCCAGCTGTCAGCGCTAGTCACATACTTTTACGCACCAAACAGGCAACCATGCGCGTAAAAATAAACCACTCTTGATTTGGTCTTTAAAATCATATTTTCTTGTTCTGGTATGTCTAAATATATAATGCTCCGCTACAGATGCTCAATACAATTTAATTTTTTAAAGTGGCAAACAAAAAGTAGGTTTGGACCAAATATGGTGCACAATACAATGGACAAGCATTTTAATGTAAATTTTCCTTCACTGAGCATTGAAATTGTGGAAGATATCACGAAACAAAACATATAACTTAATGGCCTTAGTATGGCAATGTATGACCTTAGAATGACGATATATCGTTCTTCTGTCCAAATGGGAAGTCACATTGCGGGACTTACCATCAATAACATTAGATATGCGGATGATACAGTATTGATTGCAGACAATGCACAGTATCTACAATATTTAGTAGATACGGTTATTGTACACAGTGAACAACTGGGGTTATAATTAAATTGTAAGAAGACAGAGATTATGGTCATCACTAGGAACAAAGAAATACCACGAATACTGGCAAATGGTAATATTCTTAAATAAGTGAATCGGGTCAACTATATTGAATCAGTCATAACATCTGATGGGAGGCGCCTTGAAACGATTAGAACAAGAATCGCTATGGTAAATGTAGCCTTTTGCAAAGATAAAAAACAGCATCATCATTAAGTGCCCTGCCAGTTGGCTTATGCGTTCATGGCTCTCCACAAATCTCGGTCTTGGTGTTCTGAATCAACTCTGCCGATGATATTCCTCCCTGCCACCGCCTCAGTCCACCCAGCATCATTTCTCTTGGTCTGCCTCTGCCACTCTTCCCCTTGATCGTTCCTGTTGTCACGATGTTCTCCAATGCGTCTGTTCTAACCACAGGAAGCTATTTGTCTCTTTCTTACTTTTGTATATAATATTCTAGCCTCATTAGCCTCTTTCATGCAATCGTTGTAAGTTACTCTGGCAGTCCAAGGAATTCACAACATTCGTCTCAGGAACCATATCTCTGTTGCTTCTAAGTTCTTCCTGTTTTTTTTTTCCTTTCATTTACATTCCAAGATTCACTGCCAATTTGGTTAGAACGACGATATATCGCCATACCAGGGTAATCATTTTATATGTGTTGTTTCGTGGTATGATCGCCATGTCAATGCTCATTCATTCATTCAGTAACATGTCCTTTGCAGAGCCTCGCTCCCATAACAACCTTCCGGAAAACCTCTCGATCATAAGCAAGATGTCCCGCGTCCGATACACCCATCTGGAGATCATCCGCCACATCCTGCACCCATCTTCTCTTTGGCCTTCCTCAGTAGTAATGCATGTTGTAAATCCCTCGGAATGAGGCATAAAATACCTCATATACTAAGAATAAAGAAGGAGGACCCATGAGGACCCGCATTTTTTTTAGTAAGCTCAAAGAAGGGAAGTGGGGGAACATAATTTATGCATAATCGATTGGTGTGCGCCGACTGTTACGAGTTGATGTATTCGTATCTTTGATAAGATCGGCGAACATCTGTGAGCAAAAAGTCGATATTGCCGGCAGTTGAATATTAGTGTCGGGGTCGAGGGAGGTCGCTGGTGCCATCTGTTTTTAATTAAGGGCGGTGTCGGAATAAAATAATAAGGCAAAAAACGATGTGTAGGGTGGGTTGGTAAGTGTATGGGGGTGCATCGTTGGTCATAGGGGATGTGGTGGGATATCACCAGTGTGTAACTTGGATGTCTCTTGGGTGCCCTACCATGCAACAGGTTCGGATCTCACTGTGTGGTGGGGTAGTGTGGTGGTGGTCGAGTTGTAACGGAGCTAGGTGGTATCATTGGTGATTCGATTCACGCCGCGGTTCGATAAGGATGTGCACCCTAGACGGGGACTTTTTAAATGTCTACAAAGGGGTGGTGAGGGCTTAGAGGTGAGAAGTAATTGGTCGTAGAGGGGTGTGGTGGGATATCACCACTGTGTAACTGGGGTGTCTAGTGGGTTCCCTACCGTGCGACAGGTTCGAATCCTACTGTGAGATGGGGTAGTGTGGAGGTGGGCGAGTATGTAACGGAGCCAGGTAGTGTCATGGGTGGTTCGAAAACGGACCTAGTTGATAAAGGCGGTATGAGCCATGTCTCATGTCTCGTGGTGGGGTCTATGTCTCATGGCTCGCGGTGGGTCGGTTGTGGCCTGCCTCATGCCTTCCAGATCCTTCGTGATTTTTTAAGTGTCAGCTGCCATTTTTAATCAGAGCATCGGGGTTAACAATGGAAAGATCAATTGAACTAGGTGGGTAGTTGGTACCACAGTCGCGTTGGAGATGTGTAATTGATTCAGAAGATGTCAGCTGGTGTAATGCATTAATTAGCTTTCCGTCTGTATAGACGGCATAACAAACTGGGCAACCGCCATGATCTTTATCATATAACAGATGTGGCAACACTTGGCACAACTCAACAAGAAAATATGGTAATGAAACTGTGCGAAAGATCAACTGAACTAGGTTGGTAGTTGGTATCACAGTCGCGTTGGAGATGGTGCGATAACCAATTCGGTAGAGTGTGTCGGGGTAGCGCCAATGTGTAACTGGGGTGTCTAATGGGTCTAGTTGGTCCCATAAACCTCTCATTTGGCGGTGTCATCTCATTTTTGGCTTCCGACGGCAGAGTGACTTGTGAAGCAAACAAACCGATGTGTGGCTTACAACCAATCAGGAGGTTTGTCTTAGAATTGTTCCACATTTTATGTTAGACAAGCACTAATTGGCTGGCAACTATACTGTGGGCGGGGCTTACTTTATGTAATATATAACCAACTCACCACCTCTCACTCACTTTGTGCTTTACACAAGAACGACGAACGATCGAGTCTTCAGCTTTGTGGTTATTCAACTGCTATTTGCCTTCAAGTGTGGAAAGGTTACCAGGCACCCGTTTGTCTCAGTATCAACGGACTATCAACCATATACGGACATACCGATTTAGTGGTTCTGTCTTCCAGTTCTTGGAAAAGCTCAACTGCCTTGTAAGAATTATCAATCAGCTTCTTACCCAGACCTACCCCAAGTGTAAGCAATAGCATTATTCTGCCTTAGTTTACAACACCAGCGGCAAAGAGTTATCACCTATTGAAACAAAGACTGGTTCAAATTGTTCGGGTTGATACCGCATACTAAGCTAGTGAACATTGCATCTTGTTGTTTGGGTATTTGGCGTCCTAAACTAGTCAACGTCGAGTTATCAACCATTGTAGAAACTAATTATATTCAACGCAATATTCAGAGGCTCGGTGTGAACAAGTTTCAAGTCGAGTGTTGCTTATCTCTCTATCAACTCGTTAGCGTACGGGCCTAAAAAAAGATGTCTAGTAGGCTAGCATCTCAGAACCACTTATGTGCAACTTGTGGGAAAGGTTTCACTGATGCAAGTAATCTTCGTCGCCATATTCGGACCAGTCACAGTACAAAGACTCGTGTATATTCGTGTCAAACTTGTGATCATAATTTTAACCGGAAAGACAATCTACAACGTCACATTACAAAAGAACACGCAACATCAGGAGCAGTATCCAGTGTAATACCAACAGAAACGTCAACACCTTTTTCACCAACAGTGCGTAAGAGACCAGCGGCTACCAATAGTGATATGACAAGCAGGAAGAAGAAGAAGAACACTAAACAAAACGAAAACGCCGAACCAGTCAGCGACACACAACACAAGGATGAAGCGGCATCTCTACACACGCTACCAGATGATGTTAGACAAGTATACACCGACAACTGGAGTAGTATCAAAACACATAACAAGATCAACAAATATATGTCTGTCTATACATTTTTTATTAGTCCACAGACACAGCACCCTAAAGACTGGACAGATACCTTGTACAAGCTCTTTAACACTCAAAAGAGCATATTCAAAATCAACTTTAGTTATCACGTAGTCCTTAGGCACATCGAAACACAAGCTCTTCGCTTCTACCACGCATCATTCAATAACGCTTCTGTCTTAGAAATTCCACAACTAATCCGAAACAGACATAACTTTGACGAGTTTATCAAAACAGTACACGGACACGACATTCTTACATACGCTATGCAACAACGTCCAAATACCAAATACACGACAGAGACGATTCCAGCTATAAGTTTTTATCTCTATCATATCCCAGAACTCTGTCTCGTTTAATAAATAACAGCCGTTTTATGACAAAGGTTCGATACCATTGTACATGGTGTGTGTATGATCATATTAGATATAACATCACCTATTGATCAACCATTTTGTATTCTGATGTTATGCTTCTTTTTATTTTTGTAGCATTTACTGCAAATACTATACAATAAACAGTTATATGTATTATAATTGTGTTCACTTGTTGGATTTTAGTGTTGCCGGTACATATCGGTGTCATGTGGTGAACGGATGTTACATGTTGAGGGTCAAATACAGAAAGATCTCAATAATCTTATAAAAAGTAGGGAAACAAATGGTGGCCAAATACATAAATATCTCAACCAAACTTATAAAAAACATGAAAATTGTAAGTCAAAGGTGAAAAATATTTGCCAAGTAAAGAAATATTTCAACCAAACATATAAAAAGTAGGAAAATTGTTAGTCAAATGTAAAACAATATTGCCCAAGTAGGAAATAATGTTAGTCAAAGGGGCAAAAATATTGGTCAAATACAGAAAGATCTCAATAATCTTATAAAAAGTAGGGAAACAAATGGTGGCCAAATACATAAATATCTCAACCAAACTTATAAAAAACATGAAAATTGTAAGTCAAAGGTGAAAAATATTTGCCAAGTAAAGAAATATTTCAACCAAACATATAAAAAGTAGGAAAATTGTTAGTCAAATGTAAAACAATATTGCCCAAGTAGGAAATAATGTTAGTCAAAGGAGCAAAAATATTGGTCAAATACAGAAAGATCTCAATAATCTTATAAAAAGTAGGGAAACAAATGGTGGCCAAATACATAAATATCTCAACCAAACTTATAAAAAACATGAAAATTGTAAGTCAAAGGTGAAAAATATTTGCCAAGTAAAGAAATATTTCAACCAAACATATAAAAAGTAGGGAAATTGTTAGTCAAATGTAAAACAATATTGCCCAAGTAGGAAATAATGTTAGTCAAAGGGGCAAAAGTATTGGTCAAATACAGAAAGATCTCAATAATCTTATAAAAAATAGGGAAACAAATGGTGGCCAAATACATAAATATCTCAACCAAACTTATAAAAAACATGAAAATTGTAAGTCAAAGGTGAAAAATATTTGCCAAGTAAAGAAATATTTCAACCAAACGTATAAAAAGTAGGAAAATTGTTAGTCAAATGTAAAACAATATTGCCCAAGTAGGAAATAATGTTAGTCAAAGGGGCAAAAATATTGGTCAAATACAGAAAGATCTCAATAATCTTATAAAAAATAGGGAAACAAATGGTGGCCAAATACATAAATATCTCAACCAAACTTATAAAAAGTAGGAAAATTGTAAGTCAAATGTAAAAAATATGGGGCAAATAGGAAATCATATTAACCAAATAGGAAAAATATCGCTCAAACTTATAAATATATCGACCAAATAGGAAAATGTGTTAACCAAAGATGAAAACTATGGGTCAGGTAAAGAAAAAAGTTCAAAGAAGCTTATAAAAAAAAAGGAAACAATGATAGTCAAACTAATTTTAAAAAACGGTGGTCAAAGACAGAAATATCTCATCCGAACTTATAACAAGTAAGAAAATATACTAGTAAAATCAAGTAATATGTCGACCGAAGTAATACAATAGGCAGAACGATGGACAAACTTATAAATATTTCATTCAAACTTATAAAAACTATGATAAAATGTTATCCAAATCAAATAACAGGCTGACCAAACTTATAATTAGCTCATTCAACCTTATAAATAGTAGGAAAATTTGTTAGCCAAATAGGCAAAATATTGGTAAGATACACAAATATCTCAATCAAACTTATAAAAAGTAGGAGAAAAGGTTTGTCCAACTAATAAAAATGGTGGCCAAATACATAAATATCTCAACCAAACTTATAAAAAGTAGGAAAATTGTAAGTCAAATGTAAAAAATATGGGGCAAATAGGAAATCCTATTAACCAAATAGGAAAAATATCGCTCAAACTTATAAATAGCGCGTCCAAACTTATGAAAAGTAGTGACATTTGTTAACCAAAGGGGGAAAATGTCGGCCAAATACAGACATATCTCTACCAAAATTATGTAAAGTAGGAACATTTGTTAACCAAATGGGAAAAAAAATATTGGACATGTAAAGAAATATCGCATCCAAACTGACAAAATGTAGGAAACTTTATTAGCCAAAGGTGAAAACTATTGACCAAGTAAATAAATTGCTCGTCCAACCCCATAAAAGGTAGGAAAATTTCTTACCCAAATGTGAAAAAGATCGGCCAAACTTATAAATGTCTCATCCAAGCTTATAAAAAGTAGGAAAACAATATTAGCCAAATCAACTAAAATGCTGACCAAACTTATAAATATATCATCCAAACTGCACAAAGTAATAAAAATATAGAAATATGTCGACCAAACTTTTTAAAATCTCCGGTAAATTTATGAAAAATATGAAACTTTGTTAACTAAATGTGAAAAAAATATCGACCAAACTTATAAAAAGCTCTGCCAAACTTATGAAAAGTAGGAAACTTTGTTAACCCACACGAAGAAAATTATTAACCAAAGATAGAAAAATATCGACCTAAATAGGAAAATTTGTTAGCCAAATGGGAAAAATATTGGCCAAGTAAACACATATTTCAACCAAACTTATAAATATGTCATCCAAATTTATAAAAAAATGGGAAAATTTGTCGACCAAGTAAGAAAATATATTACCAAAACTGGAAAAGATACTAATCAAAGTGAGAAAAATACCAACCAAACTAAGAAATATGTATGGTAAAGTAAGAAAAAAGTTGGTCAAAGTAATAAATACGCTAGCCAAATGAAGAAATATTAATCAAAAGGAGAAAAAATTATAGCAAACTAAGAAATTTGCTTTCACAACTTGTCGAATTGCCCTACCAACTACCCCATTTGCTTTCACAACTTATCAAATTGACCAATTAACCGCACAAATTTCCCACTGACTCTTACAATTTTACCACTTGCCATTACAACGTGTTGACTCCCTCTCACAATTTACCTAAAGGGGTTTACTATAGGTATTATATATCCACAATCAAGCGCTCTCACACTCACAAGAATAACGAAATACTGGGATTTAAGCCTGTTTTTAATCAATTTCTTTGTTTGCAGTCAAAGCATAGAAATTCCGCCAACCACCTTGTTGTTGAAGTATCCAAGGACTTAGTTTATCAGCCATATATTCGCCTACAGATTTAGCGAAGTCCTCTTCCAGGTCTTGGACATTCACATCGGCGTTGTAAGAATTATCAACCAGGTGCTTACCCAGACGCATGCCAAAGGTAAACAGCATAATTATTCTCCCATAGTTGATGACGTTATCACCAAAGAATTCATCACTGACTAAAACAAAGACTTGGAAAACATGTTCGGGCTTGATACTGTCTTCTAGTCTCGTGAACAACACAGATTGTTGTTTGGCTATTTGACCGACTAAATCAGACAACGTCGAGTTATTTCCTTTTTTGGAATTGTAGGAACTAATAATAGTCAGCGCCATATTCACCATCTCGCTATGAACTTGTTTCAAGTCAATCGTTGCTTGTGTCATTATTATACTGATAGCTAACGTTCATCAAAAGATGTCTAGCAGTCAAACTGCTGATCCACTATTGTGAAACGGCGCAAAGTGGTCAAAATGGATAATAACATAATACTTGTATAAAGAGATGGACTCGTCTCTTCTGGTTGGTCAAATTACCCAACCTGCTGGAGATAAAACGGTTGTCATCGAAACCACTAGATGCGTGTTTAAGAGGGATGTTCTTGTCGAACTTTACTTTTTAAATTTTAATTACCAGTGACCATACTGATCGATAATCACATCCCTCTTTCTGTATTTGACCAATACTTTTGCCCCTTTGACTAACATTATTTCCTACTTGGGCAATATTGTTTTACATTTGACTAACAATTTTCCTACTTTTTATATGTTTGGTTGAAATATTTCTTTACTTGGCAAATATTTTTCACCTTTGACTTACAATTTTCATGTTTTTTATAAGTTTGGTTGAGATATTTATGTATTTGGCCACCATTTGTTTCCCTATTTTTTATAAGATTATTGAGATCTTTCTGTATTTGACCAATACTTTTGCCCCTTTGACTAACATTATTTCCTACTTGGGCAATATTGTTTTACATTTGACTAACAATTTTCCTACTTTTTATATGTTTGGTTGAAATATTTCTTTACTTGGCAAATATTTTTCACCTTTGACTTACAATTTTCATGTTTTTTATAAGTTTGGTTGAGATATTTATGTATTTGGCCACCATTTGTTTCCCTACTTTTTATAAGATTATTGAGATCTTTCTGTATTTGACCAATATTTTTGCCCCTTTGGCTAACATTATTTCCTACTTGGGCAATATTGTTTTACATTTGACTAACAATTTTCCTACTTTTTATATGTTTGGTTGAAATATTTCTTTACTTGGCAAATATTTTTCACCTTTGACTTACAATTTTCATGTTTTTTATAAGTTTGGTTGAGATATTTATGTATTTGGCCACCATTTGTTTCCCTACTTTTTATAAGATTATTGAGATCTTTCTGTATTTGACCCTCAACATGTAACATCCGTTCACCACATGACACCGATATGTACCGGCAACACTAAAATCCAACAAGTGAACACAATTATAATACATATAACTGTTTATTGTATAGTATTTGCAGTAAATGCTACAAAAATAAAAAAGAAGCATAACATCAGAATACAAAATGGTTGATCAATAGGTGATGTTATATCTAATATGATCATACACACACCATGTACAATGGTATCGAACCTTTGTCATAAAACGGCTGTTATTTATTAAACGAGACAGAGTTCTGGGATATGATAGAGATAAAAACGTATAGCTGGAATCGTCTCTGTCGTGTATTTGGTATTTGGACGTTGTTGCATAGCGTATGTAAGAATGTCGTGTCCGTGTACTGTTTTGATAAACTCGTCAAAGTTATGTCTGTTTCGGATTAGTTGTGGAATTTCTAAGACAGAAGCGTTATTGAATGATGCGTGGTAGAAGCGAAGAGCTTGTGTTTCGATGTGCCTAAGGACTACGTGATAACTAAAGTTGATTTTGAATATGCTCTTTTGAGTGTTAAAGAGCTTGTACAAGGTATCTGTCCAGTCTTTAGGGTGCTGTGTCTGTGGACTAATAAAAAATGTATAGACAGACATATATTTGTTGATCTTGTTATGTGTTTTGATACTACTCCAGTTGTCGGTGTATACTTGTCTAACATCATCTGGTAGCGTGTGTAGAGATGCCGCTTCATCCTTGTGTTGTGTGTCGCTGACTGGTTCGGCGTTTTCGTTTTGTTTAGTGTTCTTCTTCTTCTTCCTGCTTGTCATATCACTATTGGTAGCCGCTGGTCTCTTACGCACTGTTGGTGAAAAAGGTGTTGACGTTTCTGTTGGTATTACACTGGATACTGCTCCTGATGTTGCGTGTTCTTTTGTAATGTGACGTTGTAGATTGTCTTTCCGGTTAAAATTATGATCACAAGTTTGACACGAATATACACGAGTCTTTGTACTGTGACTGGTCCGAATATGGCGACGAAGATTACTTGCATCAGTGAAACCTTTCCCACAAGTTGCACATAAGTGGTTCTGAGATGCTAGCCTACTAGACATCTTTTTTTAGGCCCGTACGCTAACGAGTTGATAGAGAGATAAGCAACACTCGACTTGAAACTTGTTCACACCGAGCCTCTGAATATTGCGTTGAATATAATTAGTTTCTACAATGGTTGATAACTCGACGTTGACTAGTTTAGGACGCCAAATACCCAAACAACAAGATGCAATGTTCACTAGCTTAGTATGCGGTATCAACCCGAACAATTTGAACCAGTCTTTGTTTCAATAGGTGATAACTCTTTGCCGCTGGTGTTGTAAACTAAGGCAGAATAATGCTATTGCTTACACTTGGGGTAGGTCTGGGTAAGAAGCTGATTGATAATTCTTACAAGGCAGTTGAGCTTTTCCAAGAACTGGAAGACAGAACCACTAAATCGGTATGTCCGTATATGGTTGATAGTCCGTTGATACTGAGACAAACGGGTGCCTGGTAACCTTTCCACACTTGAAGGCAAATAGCAGTTGAATAACCACAAAGCTGAAGACTCGATCGTTCGTCGTTCTTGTGTAAAGCACAAAGTGAGTGAGAGGTGGTGAGTTGGTTATATATTACATAAAGTAAGCCCCGCCCACAGTATAGTTGCCAGCCAATTAGTGCTTGTCTAACATAAAATGTGGAACAATTCTAAGACAAACCTCCTGATTGGTTGTAAGCCACACATCGGTTTGTTTGCTTCACAAGTCACTCTGCCGTCGGAAGCCAAAAATGAGATGACACCGCCAAATGAGAGGTTTATGGGACCAACTAGACCCATTAGATACCCCAGTTACACATTGGCGCTACCCCGACACACTCTACCGAATTGGTTATCGCACCATCTCCAACGCGACTGTGATACCAACTACCAACCTAGTTCAGTTGATCTTTCGCACAGTTTCATTACCATATTTTCTTGTTGAGTTGTGCCAAGTGTTGCCACATCTGTTATATGATAAAGATCATGGCGGTTGCCCAGTTTGTTATGCCGTCTATACAGACGGGAAGCTAATTAATGCATTACACCAGCTGACATCTTATGAATCAATTACACATCTCCAACGCGACTGTGGTACCAACTACCCACCTAGTTCAATTGATCTTTCCATTGTTAACCCCGATGCTCTGATTAAAAATGGCAGCTGACACTTAAAAAATCACGAAGGATCTGGAAGGCATGAGGCAGGCCACAACCGACCCACCGCGAGCCATGAGACATAGACCCCACCACGAGACATGAGACATGGCTCATACCGCCTTTATCAACTAGGTCCGTTTTCGAACCACCCATGACACTACCTGGCTCCGTTACATACTCGCCCACCTCCACACTACCCCATCTCACAGTAGGATTCGAACCTGTCGCACGGTAGGGAACCCACTAGACACCCCAGTTACACAGTGGTGATATCCCACCACACCCCTCTACGACCAATTACTTCTCACCTCTAAGCCCTCACCACCCCTTTGTAGACATTTAAAAAGTCCCCGTCTAGGGTGCACATCCTTATCGAACCGCGGCGTGAATCGAATCACCAATGATACCACCTAGCTCCGTTACAACTCGACCACCACCACACTACCCCACCACACAGTGAGATCCGAACCTGTTGCATGGTAGGGCACCCAAGAGACATCCAAGTTACACACTGGTGATATCCCACCACATCCCCTATGACCAACGATGCACCCCCATACACTTACCAACCCACCCTACACATCGTTTTTTGCCTTATTATTTTATTCCGACACCGCCCTTAATTAAAAACAGATGGCACCAGCGACCTCCCTCGACCCCGACACTAATATTCAACTGCCGGCAATATCGACTTTTTGCTCACAGATGTTCGCCGATCTTATCAAAGATACGAATACATCAACTCGTAACAGTCGGCGCACACCAATCGATTATGCATAAATTATGTTCCCCCACTTCCCTTCTTTGAGCTTACTAAAAAATGCGGGTCCTCATGGGTCCTCCTTCTTTATTCTTAGTATATGAGGTATTTTATGCCTCATTCCGAGGGATTTACAACATGCATTACTACTTTCCTCTTCCTCTCCTCCCAGGCATACACCCCTCCATCACTGCCCTCTCAAAACTTTCGCGACACTCCAAGTGACCAAAATATTTCAATTCTCTTTGTTTCATCGTTTCCAACAGCCAACCTATTCAGTATTCAGCTCCTGAAGTATGGATGCACCTATTCCTCTCTCTACCCAAGACATTCCCAGAACTCGTCTATAACATTTATATTCAAAGGCATTCATGCGCTGTATAGCTTGTTTAGTAAGTGTCCAGGTCTCACAGGCGTATGTTGCAATGGGAAAGATTCAAACTCTTAAAATGCTAATTTCTGTAGCTCTGTCTGTCCCACTCCACAACTTATTCAGTTGTTCCAGTCTCCGAAGAGCAATTGATAGTCGCCGTTCAATTTCTGTCATCATGTCACCGTTGTCGGCAATCAATGCGCAAGACATTCAAAACTCTCCACCACCTCCAACCTCTCCCCCCCCCCCCCCCATCAACACACATTTCCCTCTCCTCAATATTTCAATCTGCATGCTTCATCACCGTTTTTGCTATGCCAAGACACAAGTTGTGACCTTCACTATCCAACTGGGTTGAGGCCATCAGGTTTTCTACACCATTCTGTGTTGTGGACAGCAATACCACATCTCATCTCTTTCAATGCTAGGTGAACGGAAATTTACGTGACAATACTTGTTCATTTGATTGTGCAATATGTTTGGTCTAAATCTAATTTTTGTTTGGCACTGAGTTAGTTAAGAATCTCTCTCTCTCTCTCTCTCTCTCTCTCTCTCTCTCTCTCTCTCTCTCTCTCTCTCTCTCTCCTTTCTCTCTCTCCCTCTCTTCTCTCTCTATCTCCTCTCTCTCTCTCTCCCTCTCTCTCTCCTCTCCCTCTCCCTCTCTCTCTCCTCTCTCTATCTCCTTTCTCCCTCTCCCTCTCTCTCCTCTCTCTCTCTCTCTCTCTCTCTCTCTCTCTCTCTCTCCCCATCGATTGCCAGAGATATATTTCAGGGAATATTCTTGATCTTGTGAAATCGTGTTTTTGCTTATATTATATATATAATAACATAACACGGACACATAATCATCTCTACTGGTACCATTAGAATTGGGACTTTTCGCTGGCTGTTGCGGATGAGGACACAGCACGCATGGAAATGTCCCTAGTGCTGTGATGTCGGCTCTTGACTCTACTCAAATTCTCATATTAACTAAATGCATTACTTTACCGTTGTAGCGTCAAAGATTTCCAATTTTCTCATGCTCCACTATGCAATAAACGTTCGATTATGATTGGCAGTTGACCAAAGACATAAATTAGCAAGCCATGTACCGATAATGTTTGGCTTGTTTAATTATCTTCGCGAATAACTGCATTGTATTTAGAATTCCAACCCTTGTTGTCATCGTCCTTGAATGAATGCCATCTAAAAGTCAAGACTGCCGCATTTATGGTTGCCCCCCAGGGGTGATAATCGTGTCAGTTTACAGAGCAACATTCTGCAGTCTTGTCAAATCCTTTGTTTGAAAACGAATATTGCTGGCGAAATAAAAAAGGTTTGCTTACACTAAAAGGTTCGATTATTTTGAAATATTCGCTTACATTAAAATGTTTGCTTACACTAAGATGTTTGCGTAAACTACTATAAATAGTTTGCTTACACTATAATTTCTCTTATGCCAACAGGTTTGCTTAAATTGAAAAGTTAACTTACACTAAGACTCCCTATGACCTAGCAAGCCGGCAGGGAATCTTCATACTACTCGTCGAAAAACTAAGAAGTATAAACGGATTTACCCAAACGGATATAGACACGGCAATGTTATTGGACTACGAGATAGATTAGCGATTACAAAAAAAAAATAGGCACAATGAATGTCTGCGGTTTTAATAGTAAAGAAGAAGAACTCATAGAAACGGTGGAAGAGAGGACAATTGGACTGATGGGAATAGCAGACACCAGAATAAAGGGGAAAGGGTGCAAGGAGTTCCACCACAGTTACACGTTTGTCTACCCTGGAGTGGAACAGCAAGAAAGGGCAAGGCACGGTGTGGGAATAGTCATTAAACCACGGCAAGCAAAAGGACTACTAGAAATAAAATATATATAAGAAAGAATCATAACAGTGAGAATAAAATAACAAACAATTACAATGTATGTACAAATATACGCACCATGTAATACAAACAAAAATGAGCAAGAATGCGAGGAATTCTACGGAGACATCCTTGACGTTCTAAATAAAATAGAGAAGAAGGACAACATTATAGTTATGGGAGACTTCAATGCAAGACTAGGTCACGACAGAGCGGGCATAGAAAAACATCTTGGAGCTTTTGGAGACCAACATAATGAAAGAAATGATAACGAAATTAGACTGATAGAGCTATACAGCCAACATGATCTCTATATAACAAACACATTCTGTAAACACAAAGACTCACTAATATACACCTGGTATAAATGGAACGATCTAGATATCAAAAGTGAAATTGATTTTATATTAACAAGAAATAACAGAAAGAGAAATATATTAGATGCAAGGGCAGTGCCCAACTTAAGTATAAACACAGACCACAAAGCAGTTGTTGTCACAATAAGAACCAACAGAAAAAGAAAGCAAAGACCATTCATAGGAATCAGTAAACTTTAAAAAAACAACCTCAAAGACGAGGCAGTGTGGAAAAATTATGAGAAAGAACTAACTGAAATCTTTGTAAAATTACCTATAGAAAGAAAACCAGTGGAAGAAGAATAGGAGATGTTCAAACCAAGCATTTCAAATACTGCAAAAATAAAATGTGGAGCCACGAAAACAAAAAACACAAAACACGGATAAAGAAAATAACAAGTTGATGGAACGCAGAGGTAAAGAAAGCTGTAAAAGACCAAAAAAGAAAAATATAAAAAGTGGTTGAAGAACAAATAGGGGCGTGATTACATAGAGTACAGAATAGCGAGAAGACATGTGAATAGGATAGTAAATAGATAAAAACAAAAAGACTGGGAGGAGTATGGAGAAACCATAAATAAAATCTACAAGGAGGCAACTAGAAACTTCTTCAAAAAGATAAGTGCAATGAGAACCAGAGGAGAACCCTTTGACCCAACTGAAATAATTAACAGTGAAAATGGAGAACCAGAAAGTGAACAGAAACAAGTCCTAATAAGATGGAAGCAGTACTTCGAACAACATCTCAACATTCCATCAGATGCCACAGGTATTCAAGAAACCGACACAGATGCCACCGAAGAACTAGAACCAGACATACTGAAAGAAGAAATTATAGAAGCCGTCGGATGAGTCACGTTGAATAAATCACTGGGACAAGATGCAATACCAAATGAACTAATTAAAGCACCAAGAGAAGTAGGAACATCATGGCTACATAGACTATTCAACCATGTTTGGGTGGAACAACAGACACCACGAGACTGGGGACATGCCATAATCATCCCAATTTGGAAAAACAAAGGCAGCAAAACAAAGGCAGTACATGGGCATTTATTTCCCTTTTGAGTCAAATGGGAAAATATTTTGCAAATTTCTTGAGAAAAGATTACGAACTACTATACAACCCCAGCTAAGCGAAACATAACTTAGATTTAGGAGAAACAAAGGATGCACGGAAGCCATTTTTGCTCTTAGACAACTTATAGAATAATCAATCGAGTGTAATTAAACACTCTATTTAGCCTTTGTCGACCAAGAAAAGGCATTTGATAGAGTAGATAGAAATACGCTGTGGGAAATCCTTAAACTATATGGAGTTAGTACACATCTAACAAACCTATGTAAAAGCTTATACAACAACAGTGAATGCATAGTGAGAGCAACTGGAGAACACTCAGACCCTTCACCATAAGATCAGGAGTACGACAAGGTTGTGTCCTGTCCCCTCTCTTGTTCATAACCTATATAGACAACATATGTAAAAGAACCAGCCACACAGAGACCGCAAGAACACTGCATGACGAAAACACAGTAGAAGAACTAAATTACACCATTATAGAACTCCTGTTTGCGGACGATCAAGCACTAATAGCAAAATCAGAAGCTGAATTACAAGACCACATGAATAGTCTAAACGAAATGTGTAGGGAACATAACATGAAAATTAGCACAAGTAAAACAGAGGTAATGACTATAACTAAAGAAGAAGAAGAAAGAAAAAAAAAAACAATTCACCTAAACGAACATGCCCTGAAACAAGTAAAGAGTTTCAAATACCTAGGAAGTATAATATCATCAAATGGCAAATCAGAAGACAAGATCGAAAATAAGTGCAATAAGGCAAACCACCTCATTGGACAAATGGCACCAATACTAAAGAACAAACATTTATCAATAGTTACTAAGAAAGCACTTTACAACACAATCTTCCTACTAACTCTATGCTGTCAATGCCAAACCTGGACAATGACAGAAAAAGAGAAAAGAAAAATCACAGCAACAGAAATGAGATTCCTGAGAAGAATACTCAATGTATCAAGAAGAGATAAGATCAGAAATGAAGAAATCAGGACTAAAGTGGGGGTTATAGCAGCGCTAGATTTTATTAGAAGGCAGCAAGTAAAATGGTTTGGCCATGCAAGTAGGTTACCAACTAACAGTATACCACAACAAGCAATGATGTACAGACCAGATGGAAGCAGAGGAAGAGGACCGACCACGTAAACGATGGACGGAGGGAATAGCAGAGTCCATGGGAATATCGATACATGAAGCCCATAAGCGGGCACTCTCCCGCTGTTTATACTTCACGTCGACAACGCAAGGTACAAGAGGAACATGATGGCATGAGATGAAATGAGACTTACACTGAAAGGTTCGTTTACACTACAAGGTTCGCTTACACTAAAATGTTTGCTTAAACTAATAGGTTTGCTTAAACCAAAATGTCCGCTTACACTAAACAGTTTCCTTAAACCAAAAGGTCTTCATACACTAAAAGGACCACTCACACTAAAGTGTCCGCTTACACCAAAATTTCCGCTTACACTACACATTTTCCTTACACTGAAAGGTCCGCTTACATTAAAATATTCGAATAACGAAGACACAAACCATAACTTGTACGATTTATTGCCTGGCATATTTCGCTGCAACATACTGCAGAAGTCACACAACGTAGAGTAACATAACTAGATACATCTTCCAAGCTGAAATATACACATGTTCGCACAGTGATATCAATTGTTTACCATGGTAATTTTAAACTGACTATCATGTCTTTCTGTTCGCACAAAATTGGCCTATGCAGATTAATCATTATTTCCTCTGCAAACTTTAACAAACGACTATTTTGTGTATGTCTTCGTTATTCAAATTCACAACGGGAAAACATTGTTTTGATTAAAATATTCAACAAATGTGACAACAAATAGACAAATACTTAGCAAATTCAAACACACACACAAAAGACAACAAATAATCCGCCAGTATGCAACAAATACACACAAAGTATACGATACGTATACAACTAAAAAACAAGAAATACACTAGAGATACACACAAAATAGACACGAAATAGAAATCTACAGAACAATTAGACAACAAATATACAACTATTAGATAAATACAGAGCAAATGGCCATACACAACAAATAGACAAGAAATACACAATAAATAGACAAGAAATACACAATAAATAGACAAGAAATACACAATAAATAGACAAGAAATACACAATAAATAGACAAGAAATACACAACAAATAGACAAGAGATACACAACAAATAGACAAGAAATACACAATAAATAGACAAGAAATACACAACAAATAGACAAGAAATACACAACAAATAGACAAGAAATACACAATAAATAGACAAGAAATACACAACAAATAGACAAGAAATACACAATAAATAGACAAGAAATACACAACAAATAGACAAGAAATACACAACAAATAGACAAGAAATACACAATAAATAGACAAGAAATACACAATAAATAGACAAGAAATACACAACAAATAGACAAGAAATACACAACAAATAGACAAGAAATACACAATAAATAGACAAGAAATACACAACAAATGGACAAGAAATACACAACAAATGGACAAGAAATACACAACAAATGGACAAGAAATACACAACAAATAGACAAGAAATACACAACAAATAGACAAGAAATACACAACAAATAGACAAGAAATACACAACAAATAGACAAGAAATACACAATAAATAGACAAGAAATACACAATAAATAGACAAGAAATACACAACAAATAGACAAGAAATACACAACAAATAGACAAGAAATACACAATAAATAGACAAGAAATACACAATAAATAGACAAGAAATACACAATAAATAGACAAGAAATACACAACAAATAGACAAGAAATACACAACAAATAGACAAGAAATACACAATAAATAGACAAGAAATACACAACAAATAGACAAGAAATACACAACAAATAGACAAGAAATACACAATAAATAGACAAGAAATACACAACAAATGGACAAGAAATACACAACAAATAGGACAAGAAATACACAACAAATAGGACAAGAAATACACAACAAATAGACAAGAAATACACAACAAATAGACAAGAAATACACAACAAATAGACAAGAAATACACAACAAATAGGACAAGAAATACACAACAAATAGACAAGAAATACACAACAAATAGACAAGAAATACACAACAAATAGACAAGAAATACACAACAAATAGGACAAGAAATACACAACAAATAGACAAGAAATACACAACAAATAGACAAGAAATACACAACAAATGGACAAGAAATACACAACAAATGGACAAGAAATACACAACAAATAGACAAGAAATACACAACAAATAGACAAGAAATACACAACAAATAGACAAGAAATACACAACAAATAGACAAGAAATACACAACAAATGGACAAGAAATACACAACAAATGGACAAGAAATACACAACAAATAGACAAGAAATACACAACAAATAGACAAGAAATACACAACAAATAGACAAGAAATACACAACAAATAGACAAGAAATACACAACAAATAGACAAGAAATACACAACAAATAGACAAGAAATACACAACAAATAGACAAGAAATACACAACAAATAGACAAGAAATACACAACAAATAGACAAGAAATACACAACAAATAGACAAGAAATACACAACAAATAGACAAGAAATACACAACAAATGGACAAGAAATACACAACAAATAGACAAGAAATACACAACAAATAGACAAGAAATACACAACAAATAGACAAGAAATACACAACAAATAGACAAGAAATACACAACAAATAGACAAGAAATACACAACAAATGGACAAGAAATACACAACAAATAGGACAAGAAATACACAACAAATAGACAAGAAATACACAACAAATAGACAAGAAATACACAACAAATAGACAAGAAATACACAATAAATAGACAAGAAATACACAACAAATAGACAAGAAATACACAACAAATAGACAAGAAATACACAACAAATAGACAAGAAATACACAATAAATAGACAAGAAATACACAATAAATAGACAAGAAATACACAACAAATAGACAAGAAATACACAACAAATAGACAAGAAATACACAATAAATAGACAAGAAATACACAACAAATGGACAAGAAATACACAACAAATGGACAAGAAATACACAACAAATGGACAAGAAATACACAACAAATAGACAAGAAATACACAACAAATGGACAAGAAATACACAACAAATAGACAAGAAATACACAACAAATGGACAAGAAATACACAACAAATAGACAAGAAATACACAACAAATAGACAAGAAATACACAACAAATAGACAAGAAATACACAACAAATAGACAAGAAATACAACAACAAATAGACAAGAAATACACAACAAATAGACAAGAATACACAACAAATAGACAAGAAATACACAACAAATAGACAAGAAATACACAACAAATAGACAAGAAATACACAACAAATAGAGCAAGAAAATACACAACAAATAGACAAGAAATACACAACAAATAGACAAGAAATACACAACAAATAGACAAGAAATACACAACAAATAGACAAGAAATACACAACAAATAGACAAGAAATACACAACAAATAGACAAGAAATACACAACAAATAGACAAGAAATACACAACAAATAGACAAGAAATACACAACAAATAGACAAGAAAATACACAACAAATAGACAAGAAATACACAACAAATAGACAAGAAATACACAACAAATAGACAAGAAATACACAACAAATAGACAAGAAATACACAACAAATAGACAAGAAATACACAACAAATAGACAAGAAATACACAACAAATAGACAAGAAATACACAACAAATAGACAAGAAATACACAACAAATAGACAAGAAATACACAACAAATAGACAAGAAATACACAACAAATAGACAAGAAAATACACAACAAATAGACAAGAAATACACAACAAATAGACAAGAAATACACAACAAATAGACAAGAAATACACAACAAATAGACAAGAAATACACAACAAATGGACAAGAAATACACAACAAATGGACAAGAAATACACAACAAATGGACAAGAAATACACAACAAATAGACAAGAAATACACAACAAATGGACAAGAAATACACAACAAATGGACAAGAAATACACAACAAATGGACAAGAAATACACAACAAATGGACAAGAAATACACAACAAATGGACAAGAAATACACAACAAATAGACAAGAAATACACAACAAATGGACAAGAAATACACAACAAATAGACAAGAAATACACAACAAATAGACAAGAAATACACAACAAATAGACAAGAAATACACAACAAATGGACAAGAAATACACAACAAATGGACAAGAAATACACAACAAATAGACAAGAAATACACAACAAATAGACAAGAAATACACAACAAATAGACAAGAAATACACAACAAATAGACAAGAAATACACAACAAATAGACAAGAAATACACAACAAATAGACAAGAAATACACAACAAATAGACAAGAAATACACAACAAATAGACAAGAAATACACAACAAATAGACAAGAAATACACAACAAATAGACAAGAAATACACAACAAATAGACAAGAAATACACAACAAATGGACAAGAAATACACAACAAATAGACAAGAAATACACAACAAATAGACAAGAAATACACAACAAATAGACAAGAAATACACAACAAATAGACAAGAAATACACAACAAATAGACAAGAAATACACAACAAATAGACAAGAAATACACAACAAATAGACAAGAAATACACAACAAATAGACAAGAAATACACAACAAATAGACAAGAAATACACAACAAATGGACAAGAAATACACAACAAATGGACAAGAAATACACAACAAATGGACAAGAAATACACAACAAATAGACAAGAAATACACAACAAATAGACAAGAAATACACAACAAATGGACAAGAAATACACAACAAATGGACAAGAAATACACAACAAATGGACAAGAAATACACAACAAATGGACAAGAAATACACAACAAATAGACAAGAAATACACAACAAATGGACAAGAAATACACAACAAATGGACAAGAAATACACAACAAATAGACAAGAAATACACAACAAATAGACAAGAAATACACAACAAATAGACAAGAAATACACAACAAATAGACAAGAAATACACAACAAATAGACAAGAAATACACAACAAATAGACAAGAAATACACAACAAATAGACAAGAAATACACAACAAATAGACAAGAAATACACAACAAATAGACAAGAAATACACAACAAATAGTCAAGAAATACACAACAAATAGACAAGAAATACACAACAAATGGACAAGAAATACACAACAAATAGACAAGAAATACACAACAAATAGACAAGAAATACACAACAAATAGACAAGAAATACACAACAAATAGACAAGAAATACACAACAAATAGACAAGAAATACACAACAAATAGACAAGAAATACACAACAAATAGACAAGAAATACACAACAAATAGACAAGAAATACACAACAAATAGACAAGAAATACACAACAAATAGACAAGAAATACACAACAAATAGACAAGAAATATACAACAAATAGACAAGAAATATACAACAAATAGACAAGAAATACACAACAAATAGACAAGAAATACACAACAAATAGACAAGAAATATACAACAAATAGACAAGAACTACACAACAAATAGACAAGAAATACACAACAAATAGACAAGAAATACACAATAAATAGACAAGAAATACACAACAAATAGACAAGAAATACACAATAAATAGACAAGAAATACACAATAAATAGACAAGAAATACACAACAAATAGACAAGAGATACACAACAAACTGACAAGAGGGAGTCTAAGAGAGAGAGAGAGAGAGAGAGAGAGAGAGAGAGAGAGAGAGAGAGAGAGGGAAAGTGAGATAGGAAATACAAATATAAAAGAGATAGTGGAAGAGTGTCAGGGTGTGCGAGATTGGGAGAGTGAGAGTGAGAGAGAGAGAGAGAGAGAGAGAGAGAGAGAGAGAGAGAGAGAGAGAGAGAGAGAGAGAGAGAGAGAGAGAGAGAAAGAGTATGATATAGAATAAGAGTGAGTTGCGAAAAAGTGAGAGAGAATTTGAGAAAGTGTGTGGGAAAGAGTTAGGAAAAATGAGTTTATAAGAGAGTACAAGACAGTATGTTGGAGATTGTGAGAGAGTGTGTGAGAGAGCCTGACGGTGAAAATGAGAGATAAAGTGCCAGAGAAAATGTGGGAGAGAGTAAGTGAGACTGAGAGAGAGAGAGAGAGAGAGAGAGAGAGAGAGAGAGAGAGAGAGAGAGAGAGAGAGAGAGGGAGAGAGAGCATTTAAGAGAGAATGCTAGAAGGGGTGAAAAGGACAGAGAATGAGCGAGAAGTGAGAATGATTAAGACAGACAGAGAAAGAGAGAGATAGAGAGAGGGAGTGAGAGAGAGAAAGAGAGAGAATGAGAGAGAGAGAGAAAGAGAGAGAGAGAGAGAGAGAGAGAGAGAGAGAGAGAGAGAGGAAAGAGAGAGTTAACTGTTGCTAGTTTGAACATATATATTACCATCTCGCGTCTAAACAAGAATGTAAACACTCCACTTCTAAACACCGATTGTGAACAAGGCCCTTAGCAAAGGAAGACATCAATAGATCGTAGAGTTCAAAGGGAATCTGTCCCATGTCCCGCACCTTGTTCACTTCTGTATCGAGTAGGATTATTCTGCTGTCGACTAAATTCATGGCTGGGCACTTGTCACAATTCCTTGGTAGAATCTGGATATTCGTAATTCTTGTTTACTTGATACGAGAATCCACTTATTGATTTGGACTGCGTTATCAGCCAAGAAAGTTAGTAGTTGTAGATCGTTGTTGTTTTATGTTCTTTCTGTCTTTCTGACTTTCTGTCTGTCTGACTTTCTGTCTGTCTGTCTGTCTGTCTGTCTGTCTGTCTGTCTGTCTGTCTGTCTGTCTGTCTGTCTGTCTGAGTGAAGAGTTGTGGGAAGATGTGAAGATCTTGTATGCGCTCTTTCTAATTCTCGTTGTAAGTTTGTATTAATTCCTCTAACGTGCTTCTTGATACAATAACCCCACTCTTCACGTGATCTCCCCCTTGCTCTGTATCCATTGTATTATATGTACCAGGGCATTCTTGTGAGCTGGCCAAACCATTTAATCTGTTGTTCTTTAATGAACTGCATGAATGGTTTCAAACCGAGTCGTCTTCTAATTTCGTCATTTCTGATTCTATACATAAAAGTTAGTTGCATATCCTTTACGGACGTAGCAGTCAATCCCAGAATTTTTTGGCTGTTTGTGATTCCTGGGCAAGTTTTACGTTCAGTAGTTGGCAATTGCTTTTTAAACGGCCGACACCACACAATTTTTATATAAAGTTATTACATACTACAATTACAGTTTATACTCTCACCTCTGTTCTACAGATTGATTAAAGCGATGCAGTGCCACAATGGACATCAGCCACCTATATAACGACTCGTTCCTTGGCAGTCCGACCACAGCTCTGGACGTGAAGGAGAAGCTACAGACACAGGAGATCAACTGCCAGAGAGGACAGGACTTTCGAGCAATGGGTGAAGATCTTTCAGATGGGAAAGGATATGTGCAAGAAAAACCTGGCCCGGGAGAAGTGGCAAACACATCGATCTCTATATGTGAGTGACAGAGCCACAAAAACCCATCTACTGCTGCTGCTACTACTATTGCTACTACTTCTTTAACAACAAAAGGAATAAGAACAGAAGCAGTTTTGATTTATTAACGTTAGAAATGAATATTCTAAGTTTAATTTCCTTTGACGTCTTAAGATTTCCTAGTATTACGAAAGCTCCTCTATTCTTTCGTCTGTATTCTTATTCTGATATATGTATCTGTTCCACTCCCCATGTCTGCTTTGCTGTCTACGTAAGTGTATGGTTCTGTCTCTTGAACTAGCTACGATAGCATACACACACAGAAACTCCTTGCATGCAGTTAGAGATATATTAATTGTCCCTCCTGGTTTACTTGCAATGAGGTGAACTCTAATTCATCTCACCACAGTCGTTGCAAGGGGAATGCTGGAGAATGTCGTCACAACGGGAAAGTTTGAGTGTGGTCGAGGCAGGGGTAGACCGAGAGAGAAGATGCTGAACAGTTGGAGATTATGGCATTTGGACAGAAATACCGCACGGCATGTGTCTATAACTGCAATGTTGTCTCTTGTATGATTTTAACTGCCTTTAATTTAAGCTTTCTATAAAATTATAGAGACAGTTTCCATTTGCCAAAATATGAACCAAAAATATAAGCGAAGAGATGGGTCGTCCAGCACGAAAAAGGACCTCGACATTGCAACATAGGGCGGGGATTTGAGACAGAAGAACTAGCGCAGGATACAGACACTTTTCAGCGGATCGTGACGACAGGGACGCTCTGAAAACGACCCGCTAAATGATGACGTTGATGATGGTGATGATATGATGATGCTGATGGTGAAGATAATGATACGGTGATGATGACCGATGATGATAATGTTTTGATCATGATGATATGGTAATGATCATTTTATATGATGATGATATGATGATGCTGATATGATGATGATAAAGATACGATGACGATTATTATGATGATGATGATGATGATGATGATGATGATGATGATGATGATGATGATGATGAGACGGTTCGGAGAAGGTTGTAACATCCGGGAAGATCGGGGGTATTAGAGACAGAGATCGACAAAAAGAGGAAATGCTGGGTGAGTTAGCAAAATGACACGGGAGACAATTAGAGGTGGGACATGGGAAGAGAACAGGGGATCAATTTTTGTGGAGGAACTTAATCATCCACGCCACCCGGTCTGGCACACGAAGGGATAAACTCAGATTCTCACTTGGAAAAGAATAAGGGGGAAGGCATAGTGCTAAATATCTAGGTGGCTTGGCCATATGACGTAATCGCGACAAGAACATAGAGCTAACGCGAGACTTGTGATCGCGTGAGATTGTGAGATGACCGCACACACTTATCAGTATGGCACTTGATGATGATGACTTATGTTCACTTGGTCGGAGGTCCTTGCAAAGTTCGTACTTCTGTTAGTGTTTGTTGTTTATGTGCAAGAGTTTAACATACCCTTTTGTTTATTATTTTTTAAAATTATTTTTCGCTTGGCTTTGAATTCAAGAGTAGTGCATATACGTGCTGATACTTGTAATGTACCGGACCGATTTGTGCGTGTGGATTAGCTTTCCCTATTACCACTCACATACACACGCCTGCACACACACACAAACGCACACGCTACTGCCATTAAACAGTCATGATAGCCTGGTGCCTCACTTAGGTTTGAATTTAGAGATGTATGCAATTGCTTACCATTTTTGACAATATTCTTGAAATCTGGAGCAAGATTACTTGCTGAAATTCGCATGGACAGCATGCAAGTTGCAGTCCGACAATAAAGACCTATTCTTAGATGTGTTGATCTTCAAGAAAGAAAATGCTTGTTCGCAAATGTATGTTGATCAAACAAGTGATAAAAGTTTAGCTGCAAAGTTTTTCAAGTTAGGGAAATGATTCTTCTGATAAAGATCCATAGAAATCCAGAGAAACCATCTGACTTGAATTTCTCTTTTATGATCTGCTTGTAAGTCAAGCAACTCCAACTGTATGTCCTCTGTGGCTGTATCGGCTTCTGCACTAAAAGGGGAACTGAGAATATTGAACTGTGGCTCTAAGTTCTTGAAATCTTGGAATCTCCATCGAAATTCTTCAGTCAATACAACTAATTGGGCTTTGAACTTTTCACGTCATTTCACCAGAAATGGTAAGGGAAATGACAAAACATGTTTTCACTTGCTTGTCTGAAGAACAGTGAGAGTTTTGCCTGAAATGATTTTTCATGTGCAAACACACCATTGCCCTGAAGTTTGACATTCAGTTCATTTAACTTTTCCATAATTTCAATGGCAAACATAAAGTCTAACTTCCACTCGTTATTGACAATGTTAGTATTAAAGTCACATTCATTGCCCATCATCTCTAGGAACATCACTATTTCTTCTCTGAGTTCCCACACTCGCCTCAACACCTTGCCGAGACTCAGCCATCGAACACTGGTGTGGTAAAGGACATCGGAATGTTCAGTTTCCAAATCGTCAAGTAATGCCTCGAACTGTCTGTGATTAAGTCCTCTTGATCTGATGAGGCTAATGACAATTGAAAACTGGGCCAATAACATGCTTGATATTCAAAACAGTTTTACAAACACTTTCTTGATCGATCACACAGTAAAGTGGTAATACTGTGAGGTCTGGATATTCTGCATTAATCTTATCACTTATCAACTTTACCAGACTTACATTTTTTCCAGTCAAAGCACGAGCTCCGTCAGTTGTAACACTTGCCATCTTGTTCCAAACCAACCCAGTTCTTTCAATACAGTTAGTAACAGCATTGAATATATCATGGCCTGTGGTTGTGTCTTTGAGTGACTCAACACTCAGTAACTCTTCAGTAAAGTGTTTATTCCACCTATAAATATCAATAATTTGGCAGTATCATGTACATCGGTACTCTCATCCAATGCAAAAGAGTTACCACAAAAATTGTTTACTTGCATCTTGAAGTTTATGCATCAAGTTGTCACTTATCTTGTCAACACGTCTGACCACAGTTCTCCTTGATAAAGTAATGTTGTCAAATTTATTTTGTGTGTGTGTGTTCTGGACACATAATGTTTGCTGCATCTAGCAAACATTCCTTGATGAACTCGCCATCAGAAAATTGCTTGTTCTTTTTTACAATTCTGTGTGACAGCACAAGACTAGCCTCTGTTGCAGCATCTTGAATAGAAGACTGTTTAGTGAAAACCGTTTGCTGTTTCTCCAAATTTTTCACCAACTCCAGGCATTTCCTTTACCTCTCTTCGGTTGTTAAATTGTATCCGAAATCGGAATGTTTTGTTTGATAATGTCTATTTAAATTTATTATGTGGTTGTTTCGGGATTTGAAATTTAAATATTGAGCACAACTCACTACTGGCAACGCCTGATCGTATTCTGGTATGAACCATAGGCCTAGCCACGTCAACGTGGAAGCACTAGACTAGAGTTTCACTCTCGTTTGAGCTCGTCAGTAGTGGATATCCTTGACCGGAACCCGGAAACAAACCCCGGATCACTGGCGTGTGAAGCGGCTGTGTAACCACTAGACCACGCAGCACAGGCTGAACGCGACCAAATTATCACAACAGAATATTACAACGTCACCCATCGTAGGTTGTAGCTCAAGATTTGCCCGATCACCGCCACTGACATCCGTCAATCGATATGGCCCCGAATGATCAGGTCTTCTCACTGGCAAGGCATACTAGGCCGCTAAAGTCCAACAAACAATAATCTTTTTATATTGTACTCCTTGAAGACAGCCACTGACTCACAACACAACAAGCAAATTGATTTGCTACCAACGTTTATAAAACAGTACTTAGTTGTCCATTCATCATTAAAACATTGCATTCATCTTCAATCTTACGATTTTTAGTGGCACACATTGTTTTAATAAAATTCTAAACAAAACTTTAAAATGACAATGAAACAAAACTACTTCCGGCTATGTGTGAAAATAAAATATTCGGAAAACAAGGAGTAAACTCAGAAAAAACTTCAGAAATATATCAAGACTACTACAGCAAATAAATTAAGTTGAACATTGCAAATGTGGAAATAATTTATAACAGCAAAAAACTTTTAAATTTAATATTTTCTCGCAAAATAAATCATTTTATCCACCCGAGAATCATCCTTATTAAATTTTTACATGTCGATAAATATTTCTCTATATTAAAATCGATAAATTCGCATTTTAGCAGTACATTACGAACGAACGAACGGACTTTTTTATTCAAAGGGTAACAAATTGGGCACGCAAGCCCGTCTTACATTCGGCCCTTCCAATCTTTCGTTCACCAATTGTGCATAATACATTCACAATGAAAAAAAAAAACATTGTCAAAAGGATGTTGTAAACAAAAACAATGCATATTAGCATGTTATGAGATACATCCCCCACCCACCCACCTAACCATCCATCAACCCACACACCCATCCCCATACCTCTTCAATCCACCCACACACACATTCCCCCACCGACTACACACACATACCCAGGCAAACATACATGCTCCCACCCATCCATCCATCCCCCGCATCCCACACCCACACACACCCCCACCCACAAACACACATCTCCCACTCACCACACATCCCACACATACATGCCCTCTCACCCACACACCCCCAGGCACACATGCATACACCCAACCACCCACATATCCCCACCTACACACATCTCCCCACCCACCCACACACACATCCTCCACCCACCAACACTCACCCACCCACATATACTCCACCACCCACCCACAAACCCCCATCACCCAGCCAAACACACATCCCCCAACCACACACCTCCCACCCACACATATCCCCGCCAACCACACATCCCGCACCTACCCACACACAAAACCCTCACCCACTCACATTTCCCCCACTTGTACAATCCCCACCCACACAACCTCTCACAACCCACCCACACAATCTGTCACAACCCACCCACACATCCCGAACCCCCACATACATTCCCCAACATACAAACACTCACCCACCCAAACATTCTCCACTCACCCACACATCCTCCACACACCCACCAATCCCTTAACCACACACCCCACCCACACACACAAACACCCACACTCACATTTCTCCACGTATGCACGCATCTCCCACACACATCTCCATCCAACAACACATCCCAAATCTTCAAAAACACCTCCCACCCACTCACACCCCACCACCTATATATACCCCCACTCACATACCCCACCCACACACATCTTCCCACCAACACACACATCCCCACCCATAGACTCATTACCTACACACATCCATCCACTCACGTACTCATCCCTCAATCACTCACACCCACACATCCTCACCCATCCACACATACATCTCCCATCTACCAACCCACACTCACACACTCCAACCATCCAGCCAAACACACATCCCCCACCCTCACATACATCCTTTATCCACCCGCACATCCCACAACCAATCACACATCCACCACCCATCCACACACCCTCACCCACGAACATCCCTCTCTCACACAACACCCCATCCATATAACACTCCCACCCACACATACGTCCCCCACACACATCCCCACCCACACATTCCTCACTCACACATCCCTCACCCACACACACACACACATCGCCCCACCCATCACCCAGCCACCCACACATCCCCCATCTACAAACACCCTCACCACCCACATATACCCCCACACACATCTCCCACACACACAGACCCCCACATACACACCCACACATCTAGACACTTACATGCTGCCTCACATAATAACTGAAACTAGTATGAACAAACTCTCACACTTTACACATACATATACACTGACGATTGTCGTGAGCATTTTCGCATAAATTGTCAAAAATGGAGAAAAACTGTACGTATACATTGCGTAAAGTAAACATTTGTGCTGCAATTTAACTCTCTCTCTCTCTCTCTCTCTCTCTCTCTCTCTCTCTCTCTCTCTCTCTCTCTCTCTCTCTCTCTCTCTTCCTCTCTATCTCCTCCTCTCTCTCTCTTCTCTCTCTCTCTCTCTCTCTCTCACACACACACACATGCACACACACACACTCTCTCACTCACTCTCTCTCTCTCTCTCTCTCTCTCTCTCTCTCTCTCTCTCTCTCTCACACTCACACTCACCAAATCTCTCACTCTACAGTAATGTGCAAGTGTTCGTATTATACATGATTGTATCAAGTGGCATACAAAATGATAATACGAAAGATGAGAATACACAAACAATATGAAATAGCATGTTAAATGACATGCGAGCGCTCAACTCTCTGTCCCTTCTTACATACACGCACACACTCATACACATGCGCGCGCACACACATAAACACATCCACTCCCCGCCAACCAACACATCCCGCACCAAACCACACATCCCCCACCTACAAAATCTCCCGCCACCCACCCACACATCTCGCACCCACCAACAAACTCAATCCCCACCAAAGCATCTCTCCCCACCCACATATACATCACCACCCATCCCCCAACACACACACACACTCACCGACCCACACATCCCCCACCCACCCACCCACCCCAATCACCCACCTTCCAACCACAACAAGCCCAACCACACAATATCCCGCACCCACTCACACACCCCCAGCCAACCACACACATCCTCACCCACTCACACATCCCCCATCCACACACAAATCTCCCACCCACTCACCCCACCACCCACACATAATCCCAACCACCCACACACATCCACGCACTCCTATCCCCCACCCACACACACATATCCACACACACACCTCCCCCACTCACACACTTCTCCCATACTCACACATACTTCTCCCATACTCCCACACACATCCCCACACACACACGTCCCCCACCCACACACGCATCCTCCACCCACATTCACCTCCCTCATCCATATACCCATCAGCAACACCCATCCCCCAACCCATATACATATCCCCACACCCCAACGTGGAGCGGCTGGCTGAGTGGCTAGAACGCCGGGCTCTCCTTCGGGAGACCCAGGTTCGGATCCTCAATAAGGCGTGGAGGTTTTTCCTGTCCGGGGCAAAAAGAAAACTCTAACCTGCACAGTTCGCGGTGGCTGCACTAGCCATGCGGCCTTAATTCCACAGGTTCAAGCGCCCCCCCCCCCCCGTCCTACACCGCAAGGTATTATAGGCAGTGAATGACATGATGACAGCAACAATACACACGGGCGTCCGATCTCACAACCCAGAGACCACGGGAAATTTTGTTGCTAGAAGTCCACGTGAAAAAATCCCGGTGCTTACCGGGGCTTGAACCCGGGACCTCCAGCACTGGAGGCGGACACCATACCTTGAGACCATTCTGCACTCCAAAATGTCATTTATATTGTTTGTAAATTCCATTCACTTCGAACAAATAGTTCTCCCTCCTTCTCTCTCTCTCTCTCTCTCTCTCTCTCTCTCTCTCTCTCTCTCTCTCTCTCTCTCTCTCTCTCTCTCTCTGTCGAATGGTGCATTGATTTCTACCTCCCCCCCCCCCATTTTTTAAACATAAATATCTCCTATAATAACAAATCATACAATTCAACTGCGCATACGTTTCCCTAGTTGCTTAGAGCATATTTAAAATATCATAATAACATAGTAATACCTTGATTGCTCACTACACTTATTAATAATTATGTTCAAGCATTCTGCGGAATTACCAGATAGCAAAAAGAACATCTAAATGAGCAATGATAGGGGGCATAAACATCTAATATTGTTTATAGTCATAATGATATAGCAATAATAATGGGAGATTTTAATGCAAAAGTAGGTGCAGGAAGAGCTGAAAATGAGAGACACGTTTTAGGAAAATTTGGATTAGGAAATAGAAATGATGCAGGTAACAAATTAATTGAATTTTGCACAGAAAATGAGTTAACGATAGCCAACACGCTTTTTAAACAACATCCAAGAAGACTCTTCACATGGAAGTCTCCAGACAGTATTACCAAAAATCAGATAGATTATATTTTAATACAAAGAAGATGGAGATCAAGCATAACATCTGCAAAAACCCTACGAAGTGCAGACTGTGATACAGATCATCAGTTATTAGAAGCAGATCTGAAATTAAAACTCAAAAAGCTTACCCGAGGACCAAGGCCACTTCGTTTTGATCTCACAAAAATACCAGATGCATACAACGTAGAAGTTAGGAATCGTTTTGGGGTCTTGATGTCTGTACAAGAAGAAATGACACCTGATGAACTGGCAGTACAAGCTAGAGATATCTTGATAACTGCAGCCAAAGATTTAATTCCGACCAAGAAAAAGCAACTTAAGCCATGGATTACATCAGACACGTTAGAATTAATAAAACAACGAAGGGAACTAAAATAGAAAGGAGGTGAATCCGAAAATACCAAGATGAAGTATAAATCTTTAACTCGAGAAATAAGAAAGAACACAAGAAAGGACAAAAATCAATACATACAAGATTGTTGTACCAGAATAGAGCAATATCATAAGACTGGAAGAGATTATGAAATGTTCAAAGAAATGAAGTTATTGACAAGAAACGTTCAACCTCAATTGAATGTTATCTGTGACAAGATGGGAAATACCTTAACAGAATCTAGACAAATTCTAGAAAGATGGCAGGAGTACTGCAGTGGAATGTTTGATACGAGTGACAGTGAGGATGTGAATGAGATACATGAGCCAACGACAGCAGAGACAGAACCTGAACCCTCATTAGATGAAATTGCGTGGGCTATAAAGCACCTGAAGAATGGTAAATCTCCTGGATGTGATGAGATACCAGCTGAACTAATTAAAGCGGGAGGAGAAGAAAGCATACACATATATCATGCATTATGTACAAAGATTTGGAAATATGGTATATGGCCAAAAGATTGGAAGAGAACTATCTTCATTCCCATACCAAAAAAGGGCAACCTGAAATTATGCACCAACTATAGAACTGTTGCCCTGATCAGTCATGCAAGTAAAATTCTACTAAAAGTCATAATGGCAAGACTTCGTAAGAAAATGGAAGAAGAGATTAACGTAGTTCAAGCTGGATTTAGACAAGGAAGAGGAACAAGAGATCACATATTCAACATGCGTTTAATAATAGAGAAGTGCAGAGAATTTAATGTAAACCTATACTCATGTTTTGTGGATTATTCAAAGGCATTTGACTGTGTACAGCATCAGAAACTTTGGGAAATCATGAGGACTATGGGCTTTCCATCACATGTAGTACAACTCATAAAAATGCTCTATCTAGACCAACAAGCAGCAATTAGAATAGATGGTGAGGCATCAGATTGGTTTGACATCAAGCAAGGAGTCCGTCAGGGCTGCGTGCTGTCACCCTATTTGTTTAACCTGTACGCTGAAAATATAATGAGAAATGTAAGAGATGATATAAATAGGGAGCTATATGATGCCCTATATAATGAGAAATGTAAGAGATGATATAAATAGGGAGCTATATGATGCCGGAGATTCGATATACTGATGATACAGTATTAATATCCACAACACAGAATGGCATGGAAAACCTAATAGCCTCAACCAAATTGAATAGTGAAAATCACAACTTATATCTTAACATAGCAAAAACAAAGATAATGCATACAGATAAAACTACCATGGAGAAAGAAATATACATTAATGGGGAAAAATTGGAGGTGGTGGAAAATTTTGAATATCTTGGGTCATTGATTACCAACAACGGGGACACAATGAAAGAAATTAAACGGCGACTATCAATTGCTCTTCAAAGACTAAAACAGATGAATAAATTATGGAGTGGGACAGACAGAACTACAAAAATTAGATTTTTAAGAGCATGCATCTTTCCCATTGCAACATACGCCTGTGAGACATGGACACTTACTAAACAAGCTGAACAGCGCATAAACGCCTTTGAATATAAATGTTATAGACGAGTTCTAAAAATATCTTGGGTAAAGAAAAGAACAAATGCATCCATACTTCAAGAGTTGAATATTGAAGAAGGTTGGCTATTAAAGACGATAAAACAAAGAAAATTGAAATATTTTGGTCACTTGAAACGTCACGAAAGTTTGGAGAGAACAATAATGGAAGGGTATATGCCTGGGAAGAGAGGAAGAGGAAGGCCAAAGAGAAGATGGGTGCAGGATGTGGCGGATGATCTCCAGATGGGTGTATCAGACGCGGGACATCTTGCTTATGATCGAGAGGTTTTCCGGAGGGTTGTTATGGGAGCGAGGTTCTGCAAAGGACATGCTACTGAATGAATGAATGAATTGTTTTAAGGGAGATTACTAGAAGTTAAAAATATAAAATGATATACTTAGCTATAGTATTATTAAATAACTTAAAAGTCTCTGTGCTAATTTTAAAAAATAAAACAATTAATTCTGAAGTCGGTCTATAATCTGAAGAATAGTACATTAGATTACTTATAAAAAGTGTTCTTAATCTTTATTTACTTACATTTTATAATAAACTTTACAGTTCTATATTTACTTTTTAAATACTAATAGTATACTTTTAAGGCACGTCATATCAATTTTCTATTCCTTCCCACTTTGGGAATAACATTTTTTTACTGGCCTCCAAGGGCCACATAAAATTTAAAGGAAATTAACCACACACAGCCCAAACTTTGATAACATTAAGAAAGAAATGAGAAGACTGAATATTCACGTTAGATATATCTGAGACCAAAGGGCATTATACCTTCCGATGAATATGGCATAGCTCATAACCCATTCTGATGGAGAGAAAAAACAGCCAGAGATAGCCATTATAATGGTTATAGAAATATGAGAAGAACTAATGCGGATCTGTAGAAGGCTAAGGGTTCAATCAATACTGCATTTATGCTGAGAATATTAATTGAACGTTCTATAGAAGAATCGCAATGGCGAAAGTAGCCTTTATCAAGATGAAAAGAAGATGTCAATTGAAACGAGAAAAAGAGTGTTGAGGGGCTACATAGAGCCTATTCTTTTGTATGGATGTGAAACTTGGGACAATGAGCAGTCAATCTGAAAAACATCTGATGGCTGCATAAATGTGGTTTCTGAGGAAAATGCTAAGAATACCACGGACAGACAGAAAAACTAATGACCAAGTACTACAGGAGACAAACGAAAATCGTAAATTGATTAGAGAAATTAGACGTAGACAGTCACAATTTTTGGACATGTTATGAGAAGAAATGGATAGGAGAACTTAGTGACAACTGGCAAGATCGAAGAGAACAGACCAAGGGGAAGACCGAGAAGAAAATACCTAGATGGCTTGACCACATGGCATGGACGAGACAGGAACACTGAGCTGATCCACGACTCTGTGATAAAGTGAAATGGCGAGTCATGACCGCCCACGCTTTCCGGCATGGCACATGATTGATTGATTGATAGAAGTAAACAAAAATCAACATCTATGATTTATTGACTACCCAACATATTTCGATAAAGAAGGCCAATATGATAAAGATGCTTGCAGATCTACAAACTGACGGGAAAGACCTTGGACTTGTAAAAAACATACATTGGAAACAACAAGCTACCATAAGGATTGATAATGAAGTAGGTCAATATCACCATATTAAGAGAGGTGTGAGACACACGTGTGTAATGTCTCCAGATCTTGCTTCCCTCGAGGGCAAGGTTGAGGGCAAGCGAGCAAGAGGTAGACATAAATACAAGTGGAAAGATAACATGAAGAGATGGACGAACATCAGTCTGACAGAATGTACAATCAAGGCGAGAGACAGACAGTGTTAGAGATCCATCGTAGCCAGCCTTCATTGTGAAGACTGCACATGATTGATTTATTGATACACAAACTGGTGGGATGTAAAGGGAAACCACCGCTGTATTTTCTCAAGAACATCATGCCTGTAAATGAAATCGATAAAGATCACGACGTTACTGGTGATTCCATTGGAGTCTCTTTGTCCGGTAGAGGGCAGCATGTGCTACAGGTCATACCAGATCATCGTCAAGCAACCGTATGCAAATTAAAGGTTAAAAATAAACTAAATGTTAGTACATTGAATGTCAAAACACTTAGCCAGAATGGAAAATTAGATAATATCAAGAAGAAAAATGGAAAGAATGAGGACAAATATTTTAAAGATTAGTGAAATGCGATGGCAAGGTGCAGGGAGAAAATGTTTAGATAAGCATATAATTATTTACTCAGAAGGGGAGGACTACAAAAGGAGAGTTGGCATAATTTTGGATCAAATGATTGCTAGGATAGTTAAAGGATTTTGGATAATCTCAAATAGAGTATTATTAGAGTGAAACTCCATGGCAAACCTCTGAATATTAGCATAATACAAAAGTATATGTGCCAACAGCAGACTGTAAAGAAGAAGATTTTGAAATATTTTATAACGAATTAGACATGACCGAAATGACTGTCATCCTCTGGGATTTCAATGCCAATGTAGGCAACGAAAAGGTGAGTGGTGTGACTGGTGGCTATGGCCTAGATCAGGGGTAGGCAAACTTTGTGTGCGTAGGGCCACATTGACAAATTATAAAGCTATTGGGGGGTGGGGGTGGGGGTGGCATATATATATATATATATATATATATATATATATATATATATATATATATATATATATATATATATATATATATATATATATATATATATATATATATATATATAAATATAATGTCCACTTTGTTTACAACAATCTATCAACAATAAGTAATTATTAATTATTTATAGGTTATTAAACAGTATAAATAACTAATTATTGCGATTTTATTTTACTTATGCACTTATAAATTATATTTTACAATATGGACAAAACCTTTTAGTAATTTGTTAACATGATTTTACAATTTTTTATTCTAATAATGTTGTTAAAATTGTCTATCAATAGCTTTAATTTAGACACACACCGATCACATTGTCAGCACAACTGTTGATTTCTAATGAGATGTATGTAACTGCTTGCAATTTTTGACAATATTCTTGAAATCTGGAGCAAGTATACATGTTGAAATTCGCATTACAGCATGCAAGTTGCAGTCAGACAATAAAGACCTATTCATAGATTTATTGATCTTCAAGCATGAAAATGCTTGTTCGCAAATGTATGTTGATCCCAAACAATGATAACAGTTTAGCCGCAAAGTTTTTCAAGTTGGGAAATTATTCTTCTAATAAAGATCCTTGACCGGACATGGATACAAACCCCGGATCATTGGCGTGTGGTGCGGGTGTGTAACCAATAGACCACGCGGCATACGCTGGACGCGGCCAAATTATCACAACAGGATATTACATCGCCACCCATCGTAGGCCATAGACCATAGCTCAAGATTTGCCCGATCGTCCGGACTGACGTCCGTCAATCGATATGTCCCCGAATGATCAGGTCTTCTCACTGGCAAGGCACACCAGGCCACCTAAAGGTCCAGCGAGCAATAATCTTTTTATATTGTACTCCTTGAAGACAGCCACTGACTCACGACACAACAAGCAAATTGATTTGCTACCAACTTTTATAAAACATTACTTAGTTGTCCATTCATCATTAAAAACATGGCATTCATCTTCAGTCTTAAAATTAAATGATACACGTTCGGATTTCCAGGTAAGTAGGAACATTTTTTCAAATTTTTATTTTCTCTTCATTGCTTTCATTATTTTCATCTTTTTGTTCTTCTCATCCCGTCGTCACGCCTCAATGTAGTTACCGGAGGGTCTTCTCCGTGGCTATGTGTTGTGTTTTGTGTATGTATTTGTTTGCTGATGAAGGCTAGTCGCCCCAACGTCCTGTATGTGTCGTAATTCTGTTATGTAAAGTTGCACTACTTTGTGTCATTTTATATTGTTTACTATCTTCAATCTTACGATTTTTAGTGACACTCATTGCTATAATAAAACTGTAAACAAAACTTTAAAAAGAAAATGAAACAAAACCTACTTCAGGCTGTGTGTGAAAATAAAATATTCGGAAAACAAGTAGTAAACTCATAAATAATTTCAGGAATATATCAAAAATCACTTTTGTTTTTGCGTATCCCTTGTGGGACATTGCAGTCAACACCAGCATTTTTCAGCTGCTGGTGATGTACTAGGCAAGTGTTACGTTCAGTAGTTTGCCATTGTTTTCAGAACGGCCGGCTCCCATACCAGCACGTTATAACACAACGCGACACGGTCTGCTGCATAAATCGGTCGCAGCTGAGCTTCGAACGCCTGGTACCCGGCTCACGAACCACGCTCGCAAGCCTCTGGCCACTGAAAAATACTACAACCAATCAATTAAGTTGAACATTGGGCACTCTTCCGAATTGCGGTCCCAAATAGATCCGCAGTGAATAGGTCAGGGGTAAGGGTTAGGGTCAGTGTTTAGTTAACAACTAACCCTAACCCTTAACCCCTGACCTATTCACTGCGGAACTATTTGGGACCGGAATTCGGAAGAGTGCCGAACATTGTAATGTGAAAATAATTTATAACAGCAAAAAAAGTTTTAAATTTAATATTTTCTTGCAAAATAAATCATTTTATTCACCGGAGAAATAGTCTGTTTTTCATAACATCATCCTTATTAAATTTTTACATAGTGGATAAATATTTCTATATATTAAAATAGATAAATTGGTAATTTAGCATTACATTACGAAGGTCTAGGACTGTTTACAAAAATAGAAGACTAGAAAGAAATTTTATAAAAAATGTTAAAACAATCATAACGTTGCATGAAATTCTGTAAAATTCAACAAAATAACTTAAAAACGAAGTAAACATTTGTATTTCTAAATGCTCTCGTGTGCCGCATAATATCAGTTGCCTATATACTATCAATTTATTTACACTCAAATACATTCACCCTTTCTCTGTTGCAGACAATATGGGAGAGAACGCCACGCCTTGAAAAGAGCTTGGAGGCAGAAAAAGCTAGAGTTGCATCTCTTGAGAAGTCAATTTTAGCGCGCTCAAATTCTGAGAAGCAGAAGAGAATCTCTTCACGAAATCTCGTGTCCGATAAACTGGCAACCAGGTAGAATGTTATGCATTTAATTATTTCTGTGGCTGCGTTGTTCTACAAACATTGTTAATGGATTATGTTGTGGAATTATGTTTGGCTACCTTGTTTATTAATTGCTCAGGCAGTTCGCCTGTTGCTTAATAAATAATGAATGAATCACCAAAAAAAAAAACAAAAAAAAACGAGAAGTAGATTGTGAGCTTTAATAAAACACGTCTACAAGAGACAAATTGGACGTTGCGGCCAAAGCCTTCGTCAGCACAGGACAAACAAACACAAACCGACAAAACCGCCGGAGCTACGGTGTTCGTGCACTGAGCTGAGCTTCTCGGGCTCAGGCTTGAGTTAGGAGTAGAACGGAGCACTTATGGATTACACCCGTATGCCGTGATGTTGACCTGTCGACTAAACTAAACTAAACTAAACTAAACTAAACGGAAGCCTGGCCAATGAACAAGCAATAAGAAAGTCGACTAGAGGCCATGTCCTATTTCATGGAAACAAAAACACTCTAATACAGAGGTTCTAGAAAAAACTGGGAATGAAAAGAGAGTTGAAATAAATAAATAAGAGGCAAGTGAAATATTTCGGCCACGTTAAAATACATTATATTTTTATAAAATCTATACTGGGGGGTAATGTTAAAGACAAGCGAGCAAGAGGTAGACAACGATACAAGTGGGAAGATAACATCAAGTGATGGACGAACATCAATCTGACAGAATGTACAATCAAGGCGAGAGACAGACAGTGTTGTAGATCCACTGCAGAAACCTGAATCTGATTGAATGAATTGCTTACGGATTACTGTATAATCCAGTAGGGGATTAGTGCGGGGTCACCACTCGCACCATCGCCAGTTGCAGAAGAGAGCAACAGATACAAGGCTCTAGAGATTGAGTATATACTCATACACATGCCTTCACTAACTGTGTGTCATCATTATCATGCTGCCTGCCGACAGCCGTAAGCGATCATGTCTTTCCACAGATCCTAGGCCCTTGGTGTTATGGGTCAACTCTGCTGATGATGAGGATTATTTTTCTGGGTCTGCCTCTACCCCCCTCCCCTGATCTTTCCAGTTGTTACGATGTGGACCAGATTGGCAACTTTGAGAAGTTTCGTAAAGTTCGCGGTGAGGTTGACGGCATGGCTGCCAACTTCGAAAAGAATCTGAAGAACACTTTAAGGTTGACGGTAAGACTGGAAACTTTGAGAAGAATCTGAAGAACACAATAAGGTTGACGTAAGACTGCAAACTTTGAGAAGAATCTGAAGAACACAATAAGGTTGACAGCCAGACTGGCAACTGTGGAAAACAAGATGAACCTGACTAGCGAGGTTGCCTTTTTAATTAAAGAGGTATCTGAAGTACTTGACAAAGAACAAACTCCGTGCCTGGCTAAGTGTTGTGGCATCCTCCAAGGAGGCGTGTGAGCTTCGCCACTTCTAATTCAACCCGGATGAAGAGGAGGAGGAGGAAGAGGAAGAAGATTAAATGCTTGTCAATAAAATAAGCTGATTGGTTTTAGTTAAAACAAAGTCATGTTTTACCGTAACTTCTTTAGGCCACAAGTGGTTGCTTCAGGTAAGGCTTGTCCACAAGGAGATGTCTCAAGTGTAGGAGTGGAACACAAACACATGGTAAAGTTGAAGGTGAGGGAGCGACCACTGAACACCGACTTCCGGCTGAAGAGTTACTTACACAGGCAAGCGGACTTTGTGAGGAGGAGCCAACACGTGGTGCGGTCCCTGGCCAGGTACTAGTGTGATTAAGTTGGTTTGTGTTGATATCATCATCATCATCATCATCATCATCATCATCATCATCATCATCATCATCATCATAGTAATCATCATCATCATCATCATCATCATCATCATCATCATCATCATCATCATCATCATCATCATCATCATCACCACCACCACCACCACCACCATCATCATCATCATCATCATCATCATCACCACCACCATCATAGTAATCATCATCACCATCTCCATCATCATCACCATCATCATCATCATCATCATCATCATCACCACCACCACCACCACCACCACCACCACCACCACCACCACCACCACTATCATCATCATCATCATCATCATCATCATCATCATCATCATCATCATCATCATCATCATCATCATCATCGTTGACGCTATGATTAATATTTGCAGACTGAACTGGCGTCAACAGAAGAGAAGACGGGATCACGAGAAGTTCAGGGAGGAACTATTCCGATTGAGTAAACCAGTGATCGTGAGGGCCAGAGTAGTTCTCAAAGGGCACCCTGAACTGGATGCCAACCAATACCTGAACGCCCTGGAGAACTATCTCCTCCAGTCTGAGAGCAGCACTTCGCCAAGGAATAAGAGCAACACTGTGTCCGAAGATGAGGTTCAGGAAAAAGCTGATGCCGATGCTGTACCAGCCAGGGACGTTGGGACAAACAGCTGCAGAGGAAATCATTATGCTGTACTTCCTCCAGTTTTGACTGCATCAAATGAAGGTGCTGCAGAAGACACAACAAAGGCAACAAAAGACCATGATTTCAGCAGCAACAACAGAAGCACCAAGCACATCGACCACAAGAACACACTGAAGGTTGGTGGCAGCACTGAAGATTCTACAGCTGTAAGTTTCTCAGCGAGTCGGACTGAACCTCGAAATCGTATACAACATATAAAAGCAACAACAAGCGGTTTTCATAAAGTCGAAAACACCCAAAGAGCATCAAGAAACATCGGCAGACGATTTTTACTGACGTCATTAAAGGCCTCAAATTTCAAACAGGAAACAGTTGCCAGCAAACAGGGAATACACACAAGTATCGTCTTAACAAACAACTCAAAGGAAGCTTCAGGTTTCAGCAAAGAAAAGTCGAGTTCTAAGTGGAGGAACAATGACAATAAATCAAGTATCGTAAATGATAAGACGAAGACCGTAGATAAAGATGTATCTATTCCCCAAAGAGATATTGATAACACTAGTTCTATCATAAGAACACGCAGTGATGCCACAAAAGAAAGAAATCAACCGAACAGAAGTAATAATTGCGGCATAGAGAACCATAATGATAGCAGTGACAGGGTTAACTGCGATAGGTCTTTGTGGAATAACAGGCGTTATGATGCTTCTAATCGTACTTACAGCACTGGCTGCATCGTCGAACAGAGAAGTAATGCCTGTAATTATGCTAACCAAATCAGTGATAAGAGAAGTGATACTTCTAAATGTGGTAACATTGTCGTCGGTGACAAGAGAAGTGATACTTCTAACTGTGGTCACATTGCCATCAGTGACAAGAGAAGTGATATTTCTAATAGTGATACCAATGCCACCAATGAACAGAGAAGTGATACTTGTAATTCTAGCATCACTCAAATCAAGAACAAAAGAAGTGACATCTTTAATCCCAGCACCTCCTGGGTAAGTGACAAGAGAGGTGATAATACTAACGATCTCCTGCGCATTATCAATACAAGCAGAAACGACACTTATCAGGACCACGACAACACCAACAAAAGAGACGCCCCGAACGACATTGTCACCAATGACCAAAGGGACACAATTTCTGACAGCAGAACTAGTATAGACTTCATTAGTAACAGTGAGGAGCTTAATCACACGCAGGGTTGCGTCCCTTGTGTTAACATAATCGGCATTGACACCTTTGGTCGAATTGACAATACTGGAGAGAACAACGAAACTAAAGATAACACAACAACACAAACCAGGAATAGAAGAGTCAGGGATGTGTACAACAACAGCAATCCAGACAGGATTCAGAAAGTAAAGACGATTAAAAGAAGCAAAGACAGTAATACGAGTATTAACAACAGTGCTATTAACGCGATAGTCGCCAACAACAAATCAAACGATGTATCCAGTAATATAGATTCGATAGCCGTATCACATGCCAGTTCCAACAACACAGACAACAGTGAGAATACCAACAGCGTAAATGATAACAGAAGGAGTTACAGCGTACTGGGTGATAAAAACACACAGAGGTTATTGCATAGTAACATTAGCAGTAACAATAATGGCAGCAAAAGTAAAGATAATACATTGAAGGAGAGCGAAACAGATGAACCAGTCAACAGTAACACCAACAATACATACAACAATACATACAAACATATAGACACTAATACTGACACTTCGTACAACAATTCATACAAAACTACCACAGCTTCCTCAACTAAAGGAGATACAAACAGTATGGATATAAAGAGTACCTTGAGATACAACGGTGTAAGAACTCACAATACGCCAAGAAAAAACGCCACACATATTGAACCAGTGAAGAATACAACAAAACAAGGAGGAATGAGCGCATTTATCTACAATAAACAAAATGACAACACAAAGAAACCCACATTTTCCGAAGATGACGAAATTGAGTCAGACAGTATGGGCTATACTGACGCAGTTCCTAGCCAGCAGAGAATCAAGTACGCCAACAAGGGGACTACTAGGGACAGTAGTGTGCTAGCTGCACGAAAGAGCAGCCATATCTTCGCCCCATCTGGCGGAGTATCACAAGTGATACCAGAAGAAGATGAATACATGTACACCCACTGATTGACACTGAGCACAGAGCTGAGGTGAGCCAAGAACACACATCACAGCACACGGGATTCTTCCCATACGTACTCCGTCCTCATCTTCAACAGGAAGGGAAGATTTCTAATACTAATGTTACCAGTTGAAATCTGATTATGTGTCCGTCTGGCCTTTTCCGAGTGTCGGCCAGATCCCCTGGCCACTATCTGCAGCAGGATTCTCTCCAGGCCTTGAAGATCAATCAATTCTTCCGCACTATACACGTAATCCCACAGGCTTTGACAACATTTGCCTTATGCATCAATACCCAACCAAGGAGTGTAGACCCAGCCAATCTGTCCGTCTGCTCGTTTCCCATTACACCAGCACGCTTCGCTATACAGAGAGTAGAGATCCGATGACAAAACACATCCTTGTATTATTATTTGTGTTGGTTCTTGAGTCAACTCACCTCAACGTTTGATGTATACTAGCATATTCATAACTATCTTCTCTATTTCTAATTTTAATAGCTGCTTCTTGTTTCCATTAAATATTTTACATGAATCACAGTGTGTTATGAAATATTGTCCGTGTGTATCAAACAACATATGTTGTGTTATCATATCTTTGGAGTAAGGGGTCTCCGTCACGAAATGGTTACACAGCCTGCGCTCCGAAGGTTATAAGTTCGATTCTAGCCTGCGTTGTTCAATTGCAGGTTTCTCGGAGACTTCTGGCAGTGGTCACTGGAGCTACGGAGTTCGTGCTCTGTGCGACACTTACTGCAAAATGCTCTGCGGAAAGAGACCGATCTGTATGGGATAAAAACCGGCGCAATGAAGTCAATTCTTCTTCTTCTTCTTCTTCTTCTTCTTCTTCTTCTTCTTCTTCTTCTTCTTCTTCTTCTTCTTCTTCTTCTTCTTCTTCTTCTTCTTCTTCTTCTTCTTCTTCTTCTTCTTCTTCTTCTTCTTGCGGGCATTTGTTGACCGAGTTAACCTTCCTGGGCTATTGCTATTGAAACGCCCATTGTTATATCCACGTGGTTTGCTCTAACAATTAAAACAAAATGATTGCATATCCTTTACAGGACATCGCTGTCAACATCAGCATCCTACAGCTGATTGTTGATTTCTAGGCAAGATTACGCTCAGTAGTTTGCCATTGATTTCTGAGCGGCCGGCTCACATACCCCCTAAGTTACCGACGCGGTTAGACCCGCTACCGATTCTCGTCGTCGTCACGTTACTTACAAGAGTATATGAGATTACGGAGAAAGTCGCTAATCTCTAGGCCAGGGAGACCGGCGCTCTAACATTACTACATACAAAAACGGAGCTGTGGCGAGGATGTTACGATTGTGATTCATAATCCCGCATACCGCGTTCGAACAGAATTGTGGTCGATTTGGAAGTAGACCGCCGTGCGTTGGTTTCATACAATGGTATGAGTGCCGGTCGTTCAGAAAGCAATGACAAACTGCTAAACGTAAACTTGGCTAGAAATCACACACAGCCAAATAATGCTGGGGTTGACTGCGACGTCGTGTAAATGATATGCAACAAATGTAACTAAGAGAACTGAAAGAGTTAACAGTCCTCTAGAAGTCCCAATTTTCAATAATTCGGCTGCGTGGTATTATCACAGAAAGGTGGTGACTGGGTGTTTGTGGCTCATTGTCCATCAGAAAATGGTAAGAGAAGAACAAGGCAAGAAAGTTTCAATCAATCAATCAATCAATCAGGTGCCGTCTCCACAATGAAGATTGGCTGCAATGGATCTCCAACACTGTCTGTCTCTCGCCCTGACTGTACATTCTGTCAGGTTGATGTTCGTCCATCTCTTGATGTTATCTTCCCACTTGTATCGTTGTCTATCTCTTGCTCCCTTGCCCTCAGCCTTACCCTCCAGTATGGTGTTTGTAAGAGCTTCATATCTTTTACCGTGACCGAAATATGTCACTTGCATCTTTTCTATTTTTTTCAACAACTCTCTTTTCAATCCGAGTTTTTCTAACATCTCCATGGCCTTTATTTTACTTTCTAATTGGTTGTTCATTGTCCAGGTTTCCTCATCATATAATACTATTAAATATACATGACATTTGCCAATTCTCATTTTTAATGCATTGTTAATCTCTCTAGATGTTAATACTGATTTTATGATGTTGAAAGCATTTTTTATCATTCCTGTTCTGTATCGTTTTGTAAAAATGTATAAGTCACTTCTGCCATCATCTGTTACTACGAGCATTTCAAGATAGAAGAAACGTGTTATTTATTCTAGTATCTTTCTGTTTCACTTCTGCCATCATCTGTTATTGCATGTCCAAGATAAGAGATACTTGTTCTAGTATATTTTTGTTTTATTTCTAACATCATCTGTTATTACATGTCCAAGACAGGGGAAACTTGTTATGAAAGTAATATCGCCTCAAATCTGTCTCCCGTTTATCCCCAGACGAGAAGACAATACCATGGCTAGAAAATGTTGCTTGACACCGGGACTGTCACCTACTGACTCCAAGATGAGGTCAGCGTGGAAACTCCCAGAACACGATCTCTGACACACTCACTTCACGGGTAGTAAGGCAACAGATCCGGTACACTGGGTTGACTGGTATCTAGGCCAGGCTGTCAGCTGTCGAGGCTCCGTTAAGCTGCTGGTAATCTAATGGCAAGTGACAATTTGGTTTCTGAGAAAATGCAAAGAATACCATGGACTAAAAAAAAAACAAACACAATGAGCGAGTCTTACAAGAAACAAATGAAAACCGTAAACTGATTTGAGAAAGTTAGATGAAACAGTCAAGATTGTTGGTCACGTTATTAGAAGAAATAAACTTGAGAACTTGGTGACAACTGGCAAGATTGAGGGGAAAAGAACAAGGGGAAAGCATAGAGATAAATATCTAGATTTCTAGATGACCTGGCTACATGGCATGGTTCGGGATAAGAACACGGAGCTAATCCACGACTCTGGTGATCGTGTGAGATGGCGAAACATGACCGCCCACGCTGATCGGCATGACACATGTTAATGATAAATTTTTAGTTGATTGTTCCACAGGTGTTATATTAACCCACTTCGTCCTAGTTATCATTTTGTTATAACTCAAGTGTAGTCCATACACGTGCATACAAGTGTACTGGGCTGATTTGTCTGTGCGTGTGGATTAGCTTTCCCTATTACTAGTGTCCCTCGCCATTAGACGAACCCACTTCGACTTCAGAGGTACTTGTAGTTTACGTCCCTAAGTCAAGGATGAGAAGTCAACATTTTAGTCCAACTGACTGGTGTAGGGGTTGAACCCGCTACCTCGGCATCAGCACGCCGGATGTTTAAGAAGGAACTCTCTTGTCCATTCAACCTTGCTGACTTCAGTTATTAGCCTAACCCCATTTGTCCTGCTGGTTGCATATAACAGATGTTATCATTAAGAATTCACACGTCGTCGTCGTCGTCGTCGTCGTCATCATCATCATCATCATCATCATCATCATCATCATCATCATCATCATCATCATCATCATCATCATCATTAGCATCATCATCATCATCATCATTATTATCATCTTCAACATTATTATCATTATCAGCAAAATAAATACATGTGATATGAAATGCCCGAGGAGAGTACATCATCATCATCATCATCATCATCATCATCATCATCATCATCATCATCATCATCATCATCATCATCATCATCATCATCATCATCATCATCATCATCATCATCATCATCATCATCATCATCATCATCATTATTATCATCATCAACATTATTATCATTATCAGCAAAATAAACACATGTGATATGAAATGCCTGAGGAGAGCTACCAACTTCGAAATCCGAGACCGAGTAAGAAATGCTGTTATTAGACAGACAGTAGGATCAACACCCTGTGCCACATTTATTGAAAGACAGAAGATCACGTGGTTTGGCCATGTCGTTAGAATGCAACACTATCAACTACCATCACTGGCCTTACATCAAAGACCATCTGCGACGAGACCAAGAGGACGCCCAAGAAGAAAATGGATTGACGACATCAAAGACATTGTACAATCATACGCAATGGCACTATCCAGTGCCGCCCATTGGGAGCGCAATTTATTCCCCCTCACGACGCTTGACGGGTGAAGTGAAAGATGATGATGATCAGCATCACCTTCATTATAATCATAATAATAATTATCATCATCATCATTATTATCATCTTCATAATCATTATCATGTGTCATGCCGATATGTCATCGCCCGGGCTATGAAGTGCATGCTCTGTTCTCGGTTTCATCTTGAAAGGCCAGCGAAGAGAGAGGGTGTGGAGAAGAGGACGATGGAATAGTGTGGAACGGAATAACAATGTAACAGAGATGGAATAACAATGTAATAGAGATGGAATAACAATGTAATTGAGATTGAATAACAATATAATAGAGATGGAATCACAATAGATAGGAAATAACAATATAATAAAGATGAAATAACAATAGAGATGAAATAAGAATATAGTACAGATGGAATAACGATCTGCAGGTCAGCATGGTCGAATGGATAAGAATTCGTGTTCTTAAACTTCCGGTATGCTGATGCTGAGGTAAGCAGTTCAACCCCTACACCGGACAGCTGGACTAAATGTTGATCTGTCGTCCTTGACCTGGGGACGTAAATTACAAGTGCCTCTAAAGTCGGATACAAATCGCCTGATGGCGAGGGATACTGTTAATAGGATAAGCTAATCCACACTCAACATTCAGTCCAGCACTACTAGAAGTAGTGTTTATGGACTATGCTTGAGTTCAAAGCGAGCGAGTGTAAAAAAAAAATTGTTAGTGCTGGAAAAATAATCTATGAGCGATGAAATGATATAAATAGAGGTGAGATAACAATATGTTTAGAGATGAAATAGCAATCTATTTTAAATGAGAAATGAATTAAGAACCTGTTAGTGACGAAATAACAATATAATATAGATGAAATAACAATATATTATAGATGAAATAACAGACTATGAGAGATGAAATAAGATATATTAGATATGACATAACGATATATTAGAGATGAAATAAGAATATATTAGAGATGAAATAGCAATATATTAAAGAAGAAATAACATTAAATTGCGATGAAATAATAATCCTTTGCACAGACAAAAAGCCAGTCAGACAGGCAAGCAAGTAAGCATTTAGGAAAGGAGACAGACTATATAGATATAGACAGAGAAACAGACAGACATGATGACAAGCATTCAGGAAGGCAGACAGATAAACAGAGAGGCAGACAGCATTCAGAAAGGCAGACAGACATATAAACAAGACTCGGACAAACAGCAGACAAACAGATAGACAGGCAGGCAGACATATATATATATATATATTATATATATATATAATATATATATATATATATATATATATATATATATATATATATATATATATATATATATATATATAGTTTAGCAAACTTTATTCAACCACATATTTAGCACACATATATTGTGTCCTTATATATAACGTACCGCTGCCTTTTAATTCATCTTTTGTGATGTTATTTGCTTTTTGTTTTTTGTTTTTTGTTTTTAATTTGCGCATATTGTATTAACATTGCACTACCTTTCATCATAATGTTGAGTTTGTTCTTTGTCCTATATGTTATACTTAGGTATATTATATATGGTTACATTATACTTATTCCATTTTATTATAGTATTGAGAGAGAGAGAGAGAGAGAGAGAGAGAGAGAGAAGAGAGAGAGAGAGAGAGAGGAGAGAGAGAGAGAGTATGTGTCTGGGAGATAGAGAGAGATAGAGATATAGACAGAGATAGACAGATAGACAGATAGATAGAGAAATATAGAGAGATAAAGAGAGATAGATGTAGAGAGATAGAGAGATAGACAGAGAGGTAGAGAGACATTGAGAGATAGAGAGAGATAAACAACAACAACAACAACAAAACTTTATTTTGAAAGGGTTAAGAATTGGGCACGCAGGCCCGTCTAACATTCTGCCCTTTTATCACTCTCCTTCATACATTATACCATTCACACATCATTCAAGGCTAACTGAAAACAACAACAATATAAAAGATATGCATTATAAAAGCATGCGGAAAATGAAAAATCAATACTACACGACTCAGTAATAGTAATAACTGGTGTGGCACTTGTTATTAGCTATGAGGAATATACTGGCCTACCAAAAGGGGACTGGCTGTTATACTAGGGTTTTATTATTATTATTATTATTTCTATTATTAAGGGGTAAGGTAATCCGTACTGAGATAGTGTTCAAATAATTTGCGATTATATGTATACGGATTGATGATGTCTTTTATTTCATGTGGAAGATTGTTCCACAGCTGAGCTGCAGAGTACGTTAAGCTTGTTTTGTATAAGTCTATCCTAGGTTTTGGAATGTGTAATATATTTAATCGTTTACTGTGTCTAGCATTACATTCAAACAATGGCCAAAGGTAATTTGGGGCATTCCGATGTAGGATTTTTTGAATTAGTTTGGTCTTATTGAAAAGCAGACGTTTGCGGAGTGGTAGTAACTGAAGGCGTTTATGAAGGCTAGGATTGTCAGTTGAATGTTTGCTATAAATTAAACTCATGGCCCGTTTCTGGAGCGAGTAAAGTCGCTTGGTGCTTGAATTGGAACAACCGTCCCAGATTGTAGAGCAGTAGTCAAAATGTGTCTGTATGTGAGAAGTATAGAATATTTTCCTTGTGTCCTCATCAAGGAAATTTGTAATTTTGGCGAGTTGGTAGACTTTTTTCGCTGTTTGTTTAAGACATAGTGACAGAGAGAGAACTATAGACAAAGACATCGAGAGATAGAGAGATAGAGAGACCTAGAGAGTTAGAGAGATAGACAGAAATATACAGGCGTAGAGAGAACGAACGAACGAACGAACGAACAAACTTTATTTTCAAAGGGGTAAGAATTGGACACGCAGGCCTGTCTGACAGTCTGCCATTCTTCACTATTTCCTCTCATATATTATTTCATTCAACATCACTTATGAAGCTAATCTTCTTCTTCTTCTTCTTCTTCTTCTTCTTCTTCTTCTTCTTCTTCTTCTTCTTCTTCTTCTTCTTCTTCTTCTTCTTCTTCTTCTTCTTCTTCTTCTTCTTCTTCTTCTTCTTCTTCTTCTTCTTCTTCTTCTTCTTCTTCTTCTTCTTCTTCTTCTTCTTCTTCAGCTTTCCGAGCCATTGAGGTTCTTTGCTGCAAATACAATCCGTCTCCATTCGTCTCTCTGGTGGACCTTCTCTTGCCAGTCGTTGATTCAAAGTGCCTGTAGGTCTGTACATGTATTATCTCTCCACCGCCTTCTTGGTCTACCTCGGGGTCTACGGTCATTTATTTCCTGAGTGTAAGCGAGTTTTGTTTCCTTATTATCTTCCATTCTTTCTATATGCCCCAGCCATTGTAGTCTATTAGCCTTCATGATACCAGTGATTAGCGGGGACTTAAACAGATCATAAATGTCTTTGTTACTTCTTCTTTTCCACTCTTCACTTTGTGTATCCCTAATGGGTCCAAAGATGCGTCTTAAAATTTTGTTCTCAAAGGTTTGTAACAAGGCTTCGTCTCCTTTCGTGGTACTCCAGGTTTCAGAGCCATACAGCACAACTGGTCTGATCAGTGTTTTGTATATTGTGATTTTGGTATTACGAGATAGCGCCTTTGATTTTAGTAGATGTTGTAGTGCATAGTATATCTTATTTCCAGAGTTGATTCTAGTTTGTACTTCTTCCCTTATGATGTTGGAGCAGTTGAAGATTGTACCCAGGTATTTGTATGTTTCCGTTCTTTTAATGATCATATTATCTATTTGTATGTGGCCAGAGTTTTTAGCCATTCCGTCTCTTGAAATTACCATATATTCTGTCTTATCTTGGTTGATAACCAGCCCCATCTGTTGGGCTTTTTCCTTTAAGTGAGTCAATATTTCCAATGTCTTTTGTTCACTTTGCCCTATAATATCTATATCATCTGCATAACCAAGCAGCTTGGATGTTCCTCCAATAGCACATTCCTCCTTTATCTTCCTTACAACTTTCTCTAGAGTCAGATTGAAGAGTAGCGGCGATAGTGCATCACCCTGTTTCAAGCCAGATGTTATTTGGAAGGGGTCTGATTTCCTGCCTTTATATGTTACTATATTATAAGTATCTTCCATGCATAGTCTGGTCATGTTGATTAACTTCCTTGGTATTCCAAATTCCTGCATAGCATTCCATAGACTATTCCTATGGACACTATCATAAGCCTTTTTAAAATCCACAAAAATGTTATGGAGATCTCTTTTATATTCCCAATGTTTCTCGGCTATTTGTCGTAAGATAAATATCTGATCTATTGTTGATCTGTTTTGTCTAAAAACCCGCCTGGTAGTCACCTAATATGTCTTCTGAATATGGTTTTAGTCTATTTAGTAATACTGCGGATAGTATCTTATAGCTTGTGGACAGTAGTGATATTCCTCTATAATTTCCACATTGGAACTTGTCTCCTTTCTTAAAGATAGGTATCAATAATGACTATTTCCAGTCATGGGGTAATTCTTCTGTCCTCCAGATTTTTATTATTAGTTCGTATAGCTTTAGATGTAATGCATGGCCACCTGCCTTTATAAATTCAGCAGCAATTCCACCAGTCCCAGTTGCCTTATTGTTTTTAATTCGTGTGATTACATATAGGATTTCTTCAAATGTAGGTTCTTCAATTTGTGGTTCGCATGTTAGAACCTCATCCTGTGAGAAAATATTACTTGGAGCTTCACAATTTAGTATGAAGCTAATCTTAGACATATCATAGACAACAAAAATTAAAACGAGAGAAAAAGATAGATAGAGATAGAGAGAGAAATATAGAGATAGAGAGATAGAGAGAAACAGAGAGATAGAGAGAGAGGTAGAGAGAGAAAGATAGTGATAGACAGAGATAGTGAGAAATAGAGGGCGAACGAACGAACCAACTTTATTTTCAAAGGGTTAAGAATTGTTCACGCAGGCCTTTCTGACATTCTGCCCTTAGATAGATGTGAGTTAACTTTAACTTTGATTTAACTTTATTTTAAAGGGTAACAAATTGGGCACGCAGACCCGTCTTACATTCGGCCCTTCCAATCACTCATTTTTCATTCATCAGTAGTGCATGACAGATAGGAAAACAAACATTGTCAAATGAATATTGCAAACATAAACAATGCATATTACAATGTTATGAGACACATCCCCCACCCATCATACCCCCACCCACCCACACATCCAACCATCCACCCCAGGCACACATACATTGCCCCATCCGCCCATCCTCACATACACATACCCCACCTACACACTGATTCCCCCCCATACGCATAAACACATCCTAAACTCACACAACCCACTCACCCACACATCCTCCATGCACGCCTCCCCCACCCACCCACCCACAAACTCACATATCCCTCACCCACACACACATCCTTCACCCACACGCACACATCCCCAACCACACACATACCCGCACACACACATCTCCACACGCACACACATCCCCATCCACCCACCAACCCCACCCATCTCCCCACCCACCCACACATCCCCCATCCACCCTTAAACATCTCACACCCACACACCTCCACAACCAACACATACACCCCACTCATACACCCCACCCACACCCCACCCATACACACACCCCATCCCCCAACCCCCACACACCCAGACTCACATACACACTTACCTACACACACATCCCCCACTCACCCATTCACACACCCATCTACCTATACATCCCCCACCCACCAGCACCCACACACCCCCACCCACCACCAAAACAGAGATATAGATAGAGAGGTAGAAAGATAGGGAGAGATAGAGAGAGATAGACAGAGAGAGATAGACAGAGAGACATAGACTAATAAAGAGAGTAAGAAAAAAAAACACACACAACTTACTCCCCCCCCCCCCCTCCCTCCCGCCCCGACTGAAATCAAGCAAGCCCAGAAATAAACAGTCAGACAGGAATACCAAACCCCCCTCATCGCGTTCAGACACAACATCGTAAAACAATATCTCACGCTGTAGCCATTCTGGAGAAAGTCTGGAGCTACAACCCTCTCTCTTCACCCCCCCCCTCCCCCCCCCCCCTCCCCCAAACCTACACATTCATGTATTTCTGTATTTGCAGACATCGCAAAATAAACCCCAGCAATGACATATTTCTCCCGACAACGTCCCAGTTGGCAAATTCCAACTTTAATGCGCTATCAGAGACACGTTATGCGGGGATACGTAATCCGGGCACT